>VWZT01011242.1:849410-898248 GCA_013397055.1 Pachycephala philippinensis
CAATGGGCGTTCCCTGTTTTTAGACAGCAAAAAAAAAAAAAAAAAAAGGCAGTAAAAAAATCAGATTGCAAAAGCAAGTACTTGAAAATATTGAGATGTCTCAACAGAAGTTGACTGAGGTAATCCCTCATCTCTGCTTTCTGAAAGAGCAGAACTGCTTAATGCAAAACTGAACACAGAAAATTTGGATCAAAAGCATTGTAAAGTATTGATGAAGGAGTGGAGCTTAAAATAGCTGAAACAAAAGCCCACACACTTCTTTTGTCAGATGCCTCCATCAGTGGTGGTCACGGGAGCTGGTTCCAAAAGCAGGAAAAGCAGGTCCTGGACATGTCCCAGGTGAGGAATGCCCATGCCATGGTTTGGGTGCCTTCACTGCTAAACAAGTCACACCTTGGCACAGCTCTGCCTGGGGTGTGGCAGGACGTTACACCAAGGTTGGGCATGATTTATTTCTAGTCTCTCACTGCCTCCTAGGTATCGCCAAAGTAATAAATCCACACGGCTTTGGGCAATAGTCCATTTAATCCCCAAGAGATTGAGAGCTCCCTGAGGCATCATTTGCTATTCAGCTTTACTAAACAATGCTGAGGCTCTGCTCTTAGAAAAATTTATTGTCTATGTGCATCGTAGCAATGCTAAGAAATCATCGCCTGGGTTCAGGGTTCTGCCATGGTGGGCCTGAGAAAAACACATTCCCCCACCCTCTTAGTGAACCATAAAATTGCCTTTCCAGGCCATTCATAACTGCCAGTATGAAATTTGCTTTTGTTTTTTTTTTTTTTTTCAACGTATAATTATTTACATATAACTCTACTAATTTTAAGCCAATTGCTTTGGGATTATTGCTGTTTATCTTCTGAGCTCTAAGTTGTGAATAATGACATTTCCAGGCTCTTCTCATTACTCATAAAGCCATTAATGTGTTTACGCTCAATCAGAGGTAGAGAAGAGCTGTGCGTGATCACACAGACCTAAACACCGGCGTTTGAAGAAATATGCAGAGTATTTTGAGCTTTGTGAAAAAAAAATGGCATTGATAGCTAGTGCTTTATACAGCTAAACCCTTTTGCACTGTTACAGGTAGGACAACCACTTGCCACCAGCTGCTAAAGTCTATGTGTAAAAATAAGCTGCAAAGATGGGATAATGGTGTTGTTTATTTGCCAAATACCCTGCAGTAAATATACTTTCACCAGTGGCACCAGGGTTTATCTAGAGGAAACTTACTGAAAGGCAAAAAAATATGATTTATATACCAGAGAAAGAACCTGAGTGTCAATCTAAGTCAGATTGTGACATTCTTACCTTTAATGTGTTTGAAATTGGCCGTAGAGTATGAAACATACAGTGAAGATAGAAACTTCAAATGCATACCTATGAGCTTGCTTGGAAACATCATTAGTCAATGTAGAAGGACTGATAGTTTAATTCAGCAAGAATTCCATCTTAAATAGAATCACAGAATCCCAGAATATCCAGGTTGGAAGAGACCTCCAAGATCACCAAGTCCAACCCATGCCCTAACACCACCTCAACTAAACCATGGCACTGAGTGCCACATCCAATCTTTTTTTAAACACATCCAGGGATGGTGATTCCACCACCTCCCCAGGCAGAAAATTCCAGTATTTTATCACTCTTTCCGTGAAAAACTTTTTCCTAACATCCAACCTAAATTTCCCTTGGCGCAGCTTAAGACCGTGTCCTCTTGTTCTGTCAGTTGTTGCCTGGAGAAAGAGACCATCCCCCACCTGACTACAGCCACCTTTCAGGGAGTTGTAGAGAGTGATAAGGTCACCTCTGAGTTTCCTTTTCTCCAGGCTAAACAACCCCAGCTCCCTCAGTCATTCCTGATAGGGCTTGTGTTCCAAGCCCCTCACCAGCCTTGTTGCCCTCCTCTGGATGGGTTCAACTTGGGGTTAGTACTTGGCAATAACTTAGGGTTAGTACTTGGCAATGTCATTAGCTGGTTTTTTCCTTGCTTTTCAGTGTAAGGAGGCAGTTCTGCCTTCTCTAGTCAATGCAGGTAGTGCTCAAAGTGTGGTGGATGAGAATTAACTATCTCATTGTGGTTGTCCAACTCAATACTTATTGATTTGTGGGTCCTGTGACCTAAAAAAGAAGACAAACTATATTAAACTTCGAAATAATGTTAAATAAGGATGGGCTTCACCCAATTAGATAATAGAAAACACATCACAGTAGCACTCTTGTGGTAGGAATGTTAGAAGACATTGGCATCTGGAAACTGTAACTTATCGACGCTCGGCTAGTTTGATCTCAGGCCAAGCTGGCTCACTGGCACAGAAGTCATCACAGCCATATCAATCCTGCCCAGCTCAGACAGGGTTCAGTTCAGTGGTAAAAGCTAAAGACAGCTCAAGGCCCTGTGACTGATACTATTGACTCATATTTAAGAGAATTATCTCCAGCTCTGCCGCAGAGTTCACATATGGCATTTTGCAAACCCAGACATTCCTTTTCTGTGCATCTGCCTGAGGGGTAAAGGCCTTGACCACCCTAGGTGTGGCCCTGATGTCCAGATGGGGATCTACCACAGCAGGCTGTGGCCCCTTCTGGCACACAGATCGAGGTTTCTGTGAGGCAGAAGAGGCCAGTGAGTATCTGCCTCTTCTCCTGGTCCTTCATCCAGGCACGTATGTGGACCTGGAAGATGTGCCCTAGTTCTGATGGGTTGGTAATGTCAAATTAAGTGTCACAAGCCATCTGCATTGAGCTGGTTGAAAATTTCACTCACTCAGTGAAATTACTGAACCGTGAAGAAGAGGAGAAGAATTATGCAGGTGAGGGCAGCAGAAAGAGAGGGGATGCTCCCCCTTCATGGCAGCCTTTGTTTAAGCCAACTGAGAAACCACATTTACCTTTGTCATCCACATTTCTCATCAATTCATTCTCTTCCATGAACTGGTTTCCTGAACTCAAGCACATGGTTCTTCCCAGATTATCGTATTCTCTGTTCTACTTTATAACCAGAACACAATGGAAATGCTCAGTCAGTGCGCCTGTTGCAAGTTACACTGGTGGCACCAAGGACAGGGTGAGGCCCTCTGCTGTGACATTGCCTGTGAGGCAACCAGCAAGTGCCTGGCCCTGTTCAGTTGTTCTGATTTTTGTAGGTAACATTGTGCCTCTTCACATCTTTGTTTGGATGCTAAATGTTTTATTTTAATGTGACACATTCAGGTGAAAATTAACAACTAGTAATGCGTTAAAATAATCATTTTAACTTCAGTAAAAATAGATGTATTTACTGGCAAGACATAACTGACCTAGCTTACCTGGTAAAGAATCTTATCTTTTGAAGTCAGATATGTTGAGCATTTCTGATGGAAACAGAGCAGTCATAATTACATAAGAGTTTATTGTAGCTATTTTATTACAGCATTAAAATAAAAGCCCTGCTGCAGTCTCCCACTGTACCACAAACCAATGCAGACTCATCCAAGAAGTCACATGCAGAACTGGTTTTCCCACGTGTGAAACAGTAAGATGCTCTGATGGCATTTGTACCGACCCTTCAAGCCTGTGAAAATCTACACTTTGTAGGGCTGTATAGAGAATTCCAAGAAGGAATTAATTTGCTGAGAGGTGTTCCTAATTTTTTACAGTCTCTTGGACCCATTTCCTTCTGCTCCAGGAGAATGATGGAAACCTGCCTGAATTAATCTGGGCCCAAAGCAGCAGTGTTACCTACTCTTTTCTCCAGCCACTGTACCTCAGCAGAGAATCTGCTGAGGTTTATTAATGCAAACAGATACCTCTGGTGATAATCTGGGAGGGAGGAGCAGGTGTCCAATAGCTGGGGTTATGACTGGCTTGTGGAGCACGTATCTTTACCTGTTGAATCAGTCCTATTTTCCTATTATCCATCTCTTTCTAGAACACTTCTGACATCCTGAGCCATACCTATGGTACATTTTTCCACTCAGCCTCTTTTACTCTCTGGTTTACTTCTATTTTGCTCCACTGTTCCCGTGCCAGTATGAACAAGTTGCAATTAGTACTGGTAACTTGGACATAAGAATGTCCAAGGACAGAAAGTTGGGAGATCTCGGAAAGATTTGTCAGGAGTTATGAACAATCGTTTTCCTCATTTTCTTTTTCAGTTTTTCTCTCCAAAACAGCTAGAATGGTAGGAACAATTTTATATTGATGTACAGTTTGGTACATGTTCAGTGAAAGTTTAGTGGTATTCTTTGAAAAGTTTTAACCTCAAGAGGATCTGTAAAAAGTTGTGCTGAAGGGAACAATTATCAAAGACCAACTCATGAGCTGGCAGTGTAGAAGAATAAAAAGAGCTTGTAGGAGCAAAATAGCTCCACTTTTGTGCTGAGGCATTTAGCTCGCAACATTACGGCTTCTGACAACAGCAGAAGACAGGAATTAAAAAGAAAGAGAAGCATTCACCCTCTTCCAGGATTCTCTCACCCAATTTTACAAGGTAGGACATCAAACAAGAAAAAAACCACCACAATATCAAGGAAACACTCCCTGACACTTTCAAGGGCACGTAAATGTTAATAACACCTGGCACCAACCTTCTGACTTCGTTGGCAGTGCCCAAGTGTAATAGTTTGGAAAAAAGGAGCAAGAGTTTGACAGAAATGTTTTCAAAATATTTCTCCAAAATGTTTTCTCAATGCAACTTCCCTTCCAGTCCTCCACAGGATGTTTCTCATCTTTTGATAGAGCAAAGGATATTTTCTATCACTCTTGCCAAAAATATCCAATAGCAAAGGAAAGAGTGCCCTAGGCTTAAAGAATTCAAGGAGGATTTTTTAATCTGAGTTGCCAAATTCTCCAATTCCCCAAAGTCCAAGAATTCCCAAACTTTTATTTTCTAAGACAGTCTCAAAAAGCAGAACAGAATTGGACATGGAAGAAGCAGGCAAAGCCTTTCTCTCTGCAGCAGGATGTGATCCCATGGCAGTGACAGCCTCTAGATTATCTGAGCATCTTAAAATTATGTGTTAGAAACTGTTTGACACCTTGGCAAATCCATATGCAAATAAATATCTGGCCTGAATTTTAACTGTGTGTCTGAGACAAAAACAGGACATGTTGGGAAAAAATAGCTGTTCCCAGTGTTTTCTCTTCCAGGAAAGCTTAGGTTGGCCCTGCTTATTTCCAGTTGTGGTTTAAGTGACCCAGGTGATGTCAAGAACTGTTCCCCATGGGAACATTTCCCATTTACCTCTACAACGTTAGGAGGCTCCTCCTGGTTGTCAGACAAGTTTGTCCTCTCCCAGTGAGCAGTTCCACTTCCTTAGTCAAGCTTATAACTTGAATTAACTTTAGAAAGTCGTGTCCTTCTCAGGGCCACGATGGAAGGAGACACTCTGGTGTGGAGAGGAGCCAGACAATCCATGTGGATTATTTACCATCTACAAAGCATCCAAATTGCCACTGTGTTGTCTGCTTTCATCTGGGTCAGAGATTTTTAAGATATTTATAGAAAGGTAAGAGAGGTACTTACCAGCATTTTCTAAATCACCTGGCACTCATTGAAATGAAACACAAATAGCCATCAAGGTACTTTACAAAACCAATTCAATACCAACTTGCAAAAATGGTTTTTAATATCTAGCCTGCATATTGTCTAAGAGACAAAATATATGTAATTATTTTAAGTGAGAAAGGCGTGATTTAGTGGAAAATTATTTTCACCTGCTTCTAAAAAGAGCCAGAGCTTCTTGTTTCTGAGCAGCTCTGTGGGTCAGGAGTACACAAATGAACTAGTGGACAACACTTCCCTTGCCCCACCCAAATCTGTGAATTCCGGTCAAATTTTACAAAAGACAACATGTGGTGAAAATAAAGAGGCAAACCACATTTTCTATATGACACACTCTGATTTTTTCTTTAGCTGGAGCAGGGAACATCTGTCCTCGCCCTGCCCAACACCCTGTGCTGACCAAGGACATAGAATGGGAACCCCAAACCCACACAAGTAATGTGCCACATCAGAAATGTGCAGTGGAGTGTGGCTGCTGCCTCCCTGCTTTAGATACCTCCTCTAGCAGAGGATTTATGAGTACCTTTTCTCCTTACATACTTTGTCCCCTGTACCACAGGAAGGGAACTGCAGCCCATGAGGCAGAGAGAACTGATCCACTTTCCTACTCTCACACAGAAAACCTGGGAGGAACATGCCTTCTGGAACCTCAGTGCAGAAAAACCACAATAACAGGGGCTAAAATGCCACCAAGGATACCGAGTGCATCCTCCCTATGACATCTCTAACATCAACAATTCTCCATTGTTTATCCCTGCCTGCAGCCAAATTATGGGTTAAAAATGGGGAACCTTTTCTGTCCCCTGAGATAGCCAGGAGGAGTCCCAAAGCAAGAGGTTAATATGGCATAAACATGATGTCCATGGAAAGCAAAAAACTGGGGTTTTGCTCTGTTTTTCTAAGTGAGCTCTTGGATCAAAACTGCCTCTGTTCATTTAAAATACAATGATAAAAAATGCTCTGTAAGCAAAATAGTCCACCTCCTCTGCAGAATGCTTTGTGCTACTTAAATTTTTATGGAAAAAATATTTGGTTTTCACCAGCCTGATGGTATTTGCCCTTCTCATGCTTGCCCTCACCACCACCACCAATGTGACTGGCAAAGGCCAGGGTACCTACTAATTACTAGAAAGTAATGAAGCAGGGTCTGAGCTATCTCCCCTCTTTCCCTAATGGATGTGCACAAGAGCATATCATTGTCCTGGATCATGACTAAAACCTGGGAGATCCCTCCCTTGTATGAATTCTGAGGTCCTCACTTTTACTCCTCTTCCTGACTTGTATTAAGTTCTTATTTAGAAGAAAAAAAAAAAAAAAGAAATTATTTTAACTAGAAACCTTGCACAATAAAATGTACCTTTGTACCACCAGGAAAAATTCTTAAGTAAACACATTTACTAGACCTTGTGGTCAATGGGCTGGAAGAACATCCTTTGCACTGTGCACAAACTTAAGTGATGATTTAAACAATGAGGGATTTACGGACTTGCATAAATGTGCTGAAGTCAGGTCTTCATCTTGTGAAATGCTTTTTCATGGAGTTTCACAAATCTTCAGCTTTTCTCTTTTGCAAAGTGAACACTGTATATATTTCATATTTATGTTAAAAAAATAAAACAAACAAACTAGCAAAAAATCCCCCAAAGATTCAACCAAGCTTGTGGTGCTGCTCCGAATAAATAAGCTCAGATGTAACATTATGCAGATCAGTGTGGCTGAGATCAGCTTTCAGGTGTTAAAGCGATGATAATGGGATGATTTACAATGGGATGAAATCACATAAGCCTGTGTAGGGCAGGGACGGATGTAAGAGAATTAAAATATGTGTTGGATTCCTGTTCAGGGCTTCACTTCACCTCTCTGGCTATGCCAGATCTCCCTCTGACACAACCAAAAGCTCTGGGTATGCAAAAAGCAAAGCAGACAGTCAAATGCATTATGCATTATTTGTCGGCAGTCTTTAGAGATGACTTAGTTTCTCTTGCCAGACATTTTCTGATTATTTTTCTTCTGCTTTAAGGGGAGACTCAGTTCTGCTTGTCTACACCTTGTTTCCAGGCTGCACACAATTTCGCTTTTTAGGCTGATGTTTATCACTCTGTGTTTACCTTTTAAAAAATAATCTGTTTCCAGTAGTTATAGTTATTAATCCTTTCATCTCCTTCCCTATTTGTTTCATCTGCATTGCACTGCTACATGGTTTATATTCATTATTGTGCTATTATTTGCCTCAAATATGTTTCGCACTGTTGCATGAATTATTTTTGACAGCTGAACAAAGGCAAGATGTTAATCCGAGGCAGCAATCTGCAGAAAGTGCTATTAAACAAGAGCAGGAATGTCTGTGCAATGTACCCTATCCGAAGAGGAACAGTAAAACCTGGGAATCATCAGCCTGTGGGTGTCATCACACTGACAAAGCCAACAGCACTGGGAAGCCATGGACCAGCACCGTGGATTAAGCCCAGCTGGAAATTAGGGAAGTTAGGCACCAAGGAAGGCACTCACTCAACCCTCCTCTTTTCCCCTCCCCACCCCCGTGGAATGCAGAGGAGAATCAAAAGCAAAACTTGTAGGTTGAGATAAGAACAGTTTAATAATTGAAAACAAAGTAAGATACAAAAATAACGGTAAATAATAATAATAATAGTAATGATGATAATTAAAAGGGAAAGAAAACAACCCACAAGGAAAAAGTGATGCACAATACAGTTGCTCAGCACCCACTGAGTGATGCCAGATCCCCCTTCCCGATCCCAGATCAGTCCCTGCTTCCAGGTAATTTCCCCAGTTTATATGCTGGACATGACATTCTGTGGTATGGAACACTGTTCAACTCACCTGTCCCAGCTATGCTCCCTCCCAGTTTTGGACACTGATTAAATGCCATACACGCCTCATCCTTGGTAACAGACCCACCCAGGGCTTATATTTCATTCTCAAGTCCCTGATGTATCACTCAATAGGTTTCAGTTCTGGAACTGTAATCTTAAAACCCCACTTGCTCACAGGGCATGTAATAACATTCAAAAACCTCCATCATGCCAGAAAAGTTATCCTTTCTACCTCGGTGAACACAAAACTGTGCTCTCTTTTAAGGTTGCTTAACTTTCAGCTGTTAAAACTGAAGCAGTCACTTACCAAGAGCACTTACATATATCACGGAAGTAATAAAAAGCTAATGTCTGTTCATTTATTTATCTTCTGAAAGATGGCCTGAGTGCTCCCTCACTCAGCACTGGGAATTATGAGTAACTCCCAAGCACAGATATAGATAAATACATGTATTATTCCTTATTACTGACAATTGTACATGAATGCAGTAGGAGCATTAGAGCTCACTGTGCAAGGGGGAAAGGGCTGGGACTTGAGTCCTCCTAGGTGAGGAGAAGTCACCCTATTCAAAAGGGCTGGAGGCAGCAGAGCAAGAACATCTGGATCTTACTCACAAATGGAGAAAGCACAACCCTGTCAAACACACACCTTTCATAGCTCTGCAATTGCCCATTCACCCTCTCCTCACACAGAAACCACTGCTGTCAACAAGAAATGAATTACAGCTCTCCATGTTGGCTCCTATTCAAAGTTCATTCAGATTTTTACGGGTGATCCTGTTTTCCCATTCATAATCCTGACAAATAATGACAGTGTTCCAACATCCATGTGAAGATTTCATATCAGAGACTACAAAATAACCCAGATGTTCCCTGCAGGCTGGTGACGTGTTTCTTCTCTTTGCTTTGGGAAAGACCAAAACAGGAGCTGTCCAGGAATTCACTGTTTTCTGAGGAGGGGGAATGCTGTAGGACAGCCAGAGATACTGAGATCCTCTTAGCAAAATGTTAAAAACAGACTTGAGTAGTTGGGTTTTTAATATTTCTGTTTATTTTTTTATTTATTTGAATTGTCATAGTGCAAGGTTTCAACCTTGTCCTAGCTGTAGTTACAAGAAATCTAGAAAACAAAGCCTGTCATTGTGTTTTGGTTTTTTTTTTTTCCAACTGATGAAATCCATTTTACTGACCATTTTTCCAGTGGGTGACCATTTTGCCCTTGAGAATGTAGATTAAAGGACTTTTTTTAATTACTTCATGCTCTGCAAGAAGTCACAAGGGCTCCTGAAGTTCCCTGGTCACATTGTGCCAATCTAAAGAGCTGCTAAGCAACTACATACTGATTAAATAGCCAGTGAGACAAATCCTTTTCTGATTCACTCTCTGTGGAAGCTGGCTGAAATTTTGAAGTTTTGAAGGATGTAAATCAGGACAGGTTTTGTCGAAGTCTTCTCCATGCAATTTTTAGAGATCTTAAAAGAATAGCTTCCTGCTCTTGCACAGAGCTGTAGAGCACACCTGGGGTGGTGGCAGTGCTGCTGAGGCGCTGGGGAGTTTCTGTGTTTTCTTGGGGAGCTGTCCCTTAGCTCCAACAGCAATGACTCTTCACATCCTTACTCTTAAAGAGATATTTGGAAGGACTAAAATGCTAATAACAGTCTCCTGAGCTGAAATCTGCAACCAAGAGGATCTCTGTGCTCACATTTCCCATCAATTTCAGTTTTCTGTTCCCACCCCAGTGCCATTGCCCATCCCAAATTAAGCTCCTTGTGCTTCACAGAGGGATTGGAATGTCTGAGTTTAGTCACAATTGCCTGGTGAGTTTCCTCAATTCTTTAGCAGTGACTCAGGAGACTCTGAACAAGACAAATCCCTTTTTGACTCAGTGCTAGTAGAGAAACATTTCTTTCATCACATTCTAAGGGCACTTGGCCGTTTTCTATCCTTTCTTCCATGGGCTTCACTCTGAAAACTTATCCATCACATTCCCATCTTGATGAATTCTCCTTTAGCTCTCCAATCTCAGTGCTGTGCCTATCCCATCTCAAATGGTATTAGAATATCTATAAACAGTCAACTCCACACCACCTCTGCAGAGATGAAACACCAGGCTTATTTCACAGGGAGGAGAGTTGTGGGGTTCTTTTCTCCACATGAAAGAATCAGCTCTTTGAGAGCAAGAACCAGTCTGGATCTTCTAACTATAATCTCAGCTGTGACTAGGAAATAGTCACACATCATAACATCTGTGGTCATATTAGGTGGTTTCATGAAAAGAGGGAAAACAAAATGAAACTAGAAGTCTTTTCATACACAGAAATCTAATGTTTGATTTTAAGACTACAGAAGCATTTATTTTCAGCAGTGCCAAAATGTTTTGCAGAGATAAGGAAATAATATATCAATTTATGTGATGCCTTTGCAATGATGTAAAAATAAATATTGACATTTGATGGAGCAGTCTGACAAAATGAGTCTGGACAATAGAGTCAGAAAAGAGCATTTTTTTCCCTATCAAAATAAAATGAGAAAAAAAGTCACTTGGATTTTCTCCTGTCTTATTTGGTGAAAACTGACACATTCTTACATGCCTTTCTATTTAAATAACTGTGATTTTTTTGTGAAAACCTGTTGGATCCAAACTTTTTCATAAATCCTACTAATGATTCAACCTTATCTTGTGGATCAAATATAATAAGGTCATCTTTTGACTAACTGTGCCCCACTTGTGAAAAATAAAGCCTGGAGCATGGATTAAACCTATCATCTAGTGGAAAAGAACCAGAGAAATATGAGGAACTCAAAAGCAATATGTTCTCTTGGATTATTCTGCTGAGAAAACAGATTCCTGGATGCAGGAAAAGCCACAGTTTCTATTTGTCCATAGATGAAGCATTTCAAGAACTGGATAATTACCTAAAGTGGTCAGCTATTGAATTTTTCTGTTTCCCATTGGTACGAGAAGTAAGCACGTACTTTTTGCCAGGCAGGACAGAAATCAATAGGTAATGGAGAAGTAATTTGTCTGATGACATCAACTGGATGCCAGTCCTTCAGCACGTCTATTAATAAATGTCATGTATCCATGCCAGGAGACTTGAGATCACATTGAGCTTTGAAGTCGCGGTATTGACTATGAAATATTTCTAAATAATGTCTCAATCTATATTGCCAATTTCCACATGAGATTCTAGATTAGATGTGCCTCTCATTTCCATTAGCTGGAGTTCAGAGCAACTCCACTGGCTAACTCCAATATGAAATTAATGTTGCTGAAGGCAAGAATTTGGTTCACTACATAAGTATCAGATGCAAGTTTAATATTTTGCAAATCTCTGGCAGGACTCTCAGGGTGAATGAACATCTCTCTGCTGAAACCAAATATCTCACCCTGGAGATCTACACATCTAGGTCAACGTTCTCCAGAATGGATTGATCCAGGGATAGCTTTCACTTGCCTAAAGCAGATAATTCATTTTTTAAATGCAATTTAGGGTTTCAGTTTTCAGCTTGGATTCTCTTGTATCCATGCTCATCTTCAGAGAGCAAAGATCTCTCAGGGCACTGCAAAGGGCTGCAGTATCACTGCAGTCTCACTATGACTAACAGCCTTAAAGGCAGAGAAGACCTTTCCCTACCTGGGAAACTAAAGAATCCTGTCATCCTTTCCTGCCATCTTCCTCCTCATTCCATCACTCTTCACCTGAGGTCTTGGAGGCAACTTTGCCAACGTGACTCCTGCTTGCAGGAACAGTTGCAGTAGCTGCAATAGCTGTGAACCATCTGCTTTCTCTCTTTTCCTGTGCAATAGACTGAACTTCACCTCATGTCACTTGTATCTTCCCTCCAGCCCTGTGTGCCCATCTTTTCCTGTTCCTCCCTCTGTTTTATTCCACACTCACTGTTCTAACCCTTTCCTTCACTGAGATTTCTTCTAAAGCCTCTTGTGTCTCTTTGGGTTGTTCCTACACACTGTGATCACGCACATGATTATGCTGTTTATTAGCGATACTGCCTTTGAATTCAGGGATGCAAACTGGGTCTTTCACTAGCACTCAGGGATCTGCAATTGCAAATAAATAGATTCATATACCATTGACTTTAGCATCTTTGGGACAAGCCTATGGTGATGACAAAAAAATCTTGTCCAGTGACATCTATGCAATGTCTGAGAGAGCTCTTTCAAAATGCATTGGCATAGATTTAAAAGAAGCCTCTCACAGGGAACTAAAACCCTTCTCATTGGTCCAGTGGGGTCAGGTTTAGGGCTGAAAATTTAGAATGTAGAGGTATGGTTACACCAAAGTGTGCGTGAAAACACCCATTGACAGTCTGTTACACTCCGAAATCTGATGCAATTCAAAGTGAAGTGAGCAGATGTAACACAACATGCTCCCAGCACACTCCCAGAGTCTCACAGGAGCTCTGCCTCTATTCATTTTGATTTGCAAAGCAATTAACTAATACAAATTAAGGAAAACAAGAGATAACTGTTAAATCTGGCTGTAAAAAGAACATTATAACGCAACTGCCTCAGCGTCAAGCTTCTACAAGAATTTGTTTGGATAGCACTGAGTCCAACAGGAGCTGTACACACAGAGTAAATAATATTCTTTTTAGCATATGTGAAAATATAATATCTCTTCCGAGAGACTGCACACTTTTCAAAAATACACTTGCATGACTGTTTAGGGGCGATACTTTGTATTAGCACCAGAAATTGTGCCTCATAGATAAAGTAACCTGAGTGTCAGATGGCTGAACACCTACACCAAAATGTCCCTTCTTCAGTTTAGTGAAGTTTTGCTGCAGTCAGGAAAAGTGACAGGCACTGGGTATTTTTGAAAACCAGGCTGCTTTTATTTCAAAGACATCCCTGGCTCTGTCAACCTGCTGGCTAAAATCCCATCAGGAAAGTCCCATGAGAAATGGAAAAAAGATTGGTAGTGTTGGCATCTCCTAAGTCCCTGGCCCAGCCTGCAAGTGACACTGCTGTCATTCCCTTCTGCTTATGTCCTTCAACAGGGAGAGGGCTATTTCATTTTTTCCTTTTAACCACCAAATTGAATGAACAAAGGGGTTTCAGTGGGATGAAATGTGCAACTTTATGCAAGTGACACTTCCAGTAGATTCATATCTAATTTCCAGAACAGGATTGTTGTTAGTTTGGGGTTTTTTTTGGGTTGCAGATCTTTTTCATTTCTGCTGGAAAAAAAAAAATAATGAAAGGATTTTAGAAATATTGGAGTTTTGTTTTCAAGTTTCACAAATAAATACTTTCTAACATGATGGAATATTTCATTTTAACAGCTTCCAAAATGAAGCTCTTGAGTTTGTCACTTTCCATTCAGAAGCAGAGGAAAAACAGAAAGCTTTTACAGCCCACCCAAATGAAACTAAACATTCCAAAAAAGTATTTTGATTACAGTGTAAACAGATGCCCACAAAAACAGACTGCATCACAACCAAAGAAAGGGCTGGACGAAGAGGTCTGCCAAACCTGACAGCCTTCACTGTGTGTCTGAGGGGATGTCCAGGACAATGGAGCCATGAGGATGGACCTAAAGACAGTTTTTATTATCTTCTGTTTCTACTTGCCCATCTCCACTTTCTGCTCTGTTAAATCTCTGCCTGTGCCCGCGATCTTGCCACATGCTGCTCAACACAGCCAGGTGTTCAGCAGCACTGGGAGCTGCTGTCCTCTCCTGGGCACAAGTATAGGCAGCCTGATGGGAAACTCTAGCTCCTCTGCCCAAATATTTCACCTTTTCAACCCTAAATCCACAATGTAAATATTGGTCCTGTTGTGGCTGGAATTTAACCAGGGGTCATAGTTCACCATTTTGAGTTCTGGCCACACCTCAAGGTCTGGAGGAGAGGGTCACTGGTTGCTAATTATTTGCTTTAGTATTCACTCTGGTGTGTGGGTCTTACTCCTTGCTTTGTATGGATTAAATAAAAAGGAAGCTGATAAGAAAGTTTAGTTGGTTAGAAAGAAAAATACTTCCTTCAGCTGAAATTCCTGGCAGAATCTGTACTTGGACAGAGAAGGTTTTCAGTGTGAAAGCACAGGCACTGCCCAAGCCTAATGAGAACGAGCTCATACTTAAGGTGTTGTGTACAGCTTTGACACCTGCCTAACATTTGTAGAGGACCCTAAGGATGCAAAAAGCATTTCTGAAAATTCCCTTTAGCTTCTTTATTTGCCTTAAAATTATGACAAATAATTTCAGTGCCTGGTGGAAGCTAAAAAATTATGAGTGTGCATATTTGTAAAGAATTATGCCAAGACTATCTTGGGAAATCTTGCACTCTGTAACCTGGTTCTTCAGGTGACAAAAAATGTCAAGTGCTAGTTGTGTAATTTATCATGTGCCATTGCTGCAGGAACTGGCACGATTCACCATGTGCTAACCCAGAGGAAATTACTTCTTGCTATTAAAAAAAAAAAAAACAAAACAAAATTAAAAACAACAACAAAACTAACAATAACAAAAAAACACACCTCAAAGGTGCATTTCTCAGTTTGTGTTTTAACCATAGACCTGCAAACTAGTAACCACGTTTTTTTCCATAACATCTTTCACCTCAAATACCGAGAAACACTTGCATTTCCTTGCTAGGTGTGCTCATAGATAAAGCCTAAGGCTGGAAAGACACTGTGGTTTTGACAGGTGCTGATCTCACTTGGCCACAGATTATCCTGACACACCAGCACTTTTCCAAGCAGTCATCTTTGTGCTCACCAGAGCTAAAATAGAGACATGGATTTTCCAAGGAAATGGCAAAATGGATTGAACAATTTGTGACGTATTTGGAGGCAATGACTGTGACTGTTGGTTTTATTGTCTCAAAATGATTCAGGTTATAAGGTGCTGGCAGTGAAATATGAGAGCTGTAGAAACAAAGCATCCACGAGGAGGAGAACACACCCACTTATGGCAAATCTCCATAGAGCCTTTTGCCTTCAATATCACTTGAGCTGATGTTTGCTACATTGATTTATTACCCCACCCAGAAAGCATTTTTGGCAAGTTCCTCTTATGTTGTCATCATAATATTCCTGAAAGGGGGAAAGTGTCACTAAATTTGAAGTGCTTTAAAAAGACACTTTTTGACAATCTTTCATGAATAACAGACATCTGTGTAATTCATGTGTTTATTTGCAACTAATAATAGAGAAACCAGAAAAGTTTAGCAATTAGGAGGGATTTTTCCCTTAACTCACTTTGGAAACAAATTCTGCAGCAGCAGATCCTGTGAGAGTAGGAATGATAAATGAGGAGCTGAAGACATCTTTTTCTTTAGCTTTGTAGTTTGGGATGTTTGAAATATGAGACACAAAGCAATATCCTCAGCATTTTAGATGACAACTTTTCCATTAGCTGAATGTGACTGAGGGGAGTGTGTGATGCTGCAATGACCACAGGAGAGGGAATAAACAAAAGGCTCATAATCCTGCAGCTAATCAGGCCTCAAGATATTTGCTTCCAGCTCTTACACAAACTCTTTACATGTGACCTTGGACAAAGTGCCTGGGATGAAATTTTCCAACACTCAGATCCTCGAAGTCCTTAAATCTGTAAATTCTTTTCAAAAATACACCAACAAAAATTAGAGAATATAAGTTCCTAGACCTGCATAGTTTGCAGGATTGCCACATTTATTCTCCTCGTTCCTACTACCACCTACAGCTCTATCTCCTGTATTTTTCATATTCACTGGTGATGAGCTCCCCTCATCAGAGAAGGTGATTGAACAGAGACCTGCAGAATAATAGCAGTAATAAGAAGAAGTATCCAAAAGAGGAATACTTTGAGAGAAAGGAAAATTTGAACAAACAATCACACTAATGTCAGTGTTCTGTCATAAATTGATGAAATTGCAAAACAGCAGAGCAACACTGATGACTGGGAGGGGGTCTGATAAATGTGAACTTGATCTCTGTGTCTAGGAGCATAGGCTGTGAAGAAAATCAGACTGCTAATTCTTATTGCTTTTGGAATCCAAGGAGAAATAAAATTGATGTATATTTTGTCAACTGCAATCAAGACACTTGGGGATTTTCTTGGGAGGTCATGATGGCACAGTATAAGAATAAAGGATGTAAAGCATAAAATCCATTCTAGCTGCATTCAGATTATCAACTCCAACTTTTCTAATCATTTTGGGATGTGAAAAAAGAATAAAAAATGCCAAACTCTCAAAATGGAAAAAAAGAAAAAGAAAAAAAGAAAAACCAAAACCCATGAAAGTCTTCCAGGCTGTGTGGCTGAGCTGTGGAAGTTCAGCAGCACAACAGACACAGATTGATTGCATAGGTCACCAGAAAATCTTGATCAAGGAAACAGGTCACACACAGCGCTGCCCTGAATGGCAACACTTATGCAGAAGAAGTGTTTGATCTTGATATTGAAGAAGACAGTGACAAAACTTCAAAGGAAATAGGACTTCAGAGAAAACAGCACTGGAGCCAACATTACAAATGACATCAAATTAATTTTTAATAAACTGGTTTTGGATCAATCATCCAGTTGTCACCAGTGATACACCCTCTGCAACAGTGATTCAGATGTTCCACAACAGCTATGATTCCTAGAGAAAGCACAAATCCTTTATAATGACCAATGCAGAGTCCTTTAAGCCAAAGAGGAGTAAATGCAGTCTTCTGAGAACTCCATAAATATCAATTATTCTGTCTATAAGCACAGTAGAAGCTACTGCATATTTGGAGGATCACACTATAATATCCTAATTGTGGGGGAAATGTCCTTTTATACATTTAGAATGAAAGAAAAAATGAGCCGCTGTAATATAATTCTGGTTAAGTGGGAGGTACTCCCATTTACATCCATTGCAAAACTCCCACTGACTCATTGGAGGCAAAATAAAAGGTAAATAAGAGCTCAAGTTTAAAACACTTCTGATCCATGAAGCTTTATCAGGACTGTGGGACAGAAGCTGTCTGTGGAGTCCAGAAGCACCTGGGAAGGACACATCCCCCAGGCCCTCTGCTCATTTGCAGTGATTTGGGGTGTGTGATCTGTAATAAGTGGAGCTGACCACTAATTTTCAATTAACTTTATTCCTTCAATGACACCATTAGGAAAGGAGAATGGGGGAGGCTGGCAGAGGAATCAATGGAGTAGGAGAGTTCTTCCTAGGGAATACGAGAATAATTTATATTTTCTGGTGGAGACTTTGAGAATTAGGTACTTCCTCATTAATTAATAGTTTGCAGTATTGATGCTTCCAAATAGCATGTTTATTTTCACTGAAATGATGACAAAAAAGCCTTTCCAGAATTTTTGAATTACCTTTTTGCAGGACTTCTGAAATTTTAAAACACAAGCTTGTTTCACTCACACGTGCAATGAAATATTGAGCCATTGACACGTCCATTAGTATAGAAATTCTCTGCTCCACATGGTTCTGGTTTAAAGCTTTTCTGCTCCATCTTGCTCTGCTCTTGCAATTACAAATGGAAATGTGAACTCAGCTATGGAAAGTTTTTTGTTCTTGTCATTGCTTTCCAGGATAAAACCCAGCAGAAGAAGAAAATAAGGAAAACATTTTCCTCAAAAAAAAATTTAGTTGACATTTCCTCTTTACACTCCTGTGTTAAAGCCTTTGCACCCTTACGTGGCAACCATTCATGCAGCACCTCTAAGGAGAATTTTATGTGAGCATTCTGAAATGTTATTTTCGAAGTCAAACTCTGTTTCTTTTTAAGAGGGTACAAGACACAAACACACACAAAACCCAGGACGCTATGACTCCCCATGGCAAACCTGTGTAAATATTTCCACAAGGTAAAAATTTGTAATTATCTGTGTCTGAGAGACTTTGGGGTTTAAGCTTAAGAAATCCCTGCCACAAAGGTAAGATCATGCAAGGACTCAATTTTGGCTGCTGCTGAGCACTGTCGCTCTCATCTGCCAAAATACATAAACATTCTCGTTACTTCAAACACGTCAGTAATTACAGTCCCCAGCTGAGGCTCAGGCTGAAGTGATTCTGAGAGCAGGACCCAGTGCTCCATTTGCTTCCATTTGGTTCCATGTCTGAGGGAAATTATTGTCCTGTATGGAGGATGTATCATGAAGTGGACACCAGAAGATCTGATCTGGCTTTACAAAAGAATCCCAGTGTTACCTGAACTGGTTAATTTATTTCTTTCCTGCAGTGTCCATATTCAATCAGTGGAAAGTCTTGGTGTATGCACCTCCTCTGCCTCTCCAGCAGCTTCCTTAGATGGGAGTCTGCTCCTGTGAGCTTCAAGCCTTCCCTTCCGTCTCCTCCATCCTGAGGGACCTTCATGGTCAAGGATTTTAGAACCTCATTTATCATGACTTAAAGCAGCCACTTGTGATTAGAGGCCAGTGTGGGGAAGCAAATCCACCTGTCTCCTGCCAAAGTCTGTGGCTTCCCTCTGGAACACTGCCTGTGTGTTGGTGTCAGAGGGAGGATTCTAAACAAAGTGGGTTTCAGGTCCGTTTTCTGGTGACAAGGTTCCTATATTCCCTGAACTACATGATTTGATTTTTTTCCTAAGATCAGGGGACTTTGGGACATAGAAAATATCTTATGAAGTTTATAAAATGCTGTGTAAACTTTAACTAGAAATTTATCTCGCTGAGCAATAATGATAAAGAACAGTGTGTGAAATCTAAGCTTTTAGAGAGAAGGGGTTTTATTTCAGAATCAGTACTCTCCTTGCAAATCCAAAAGCTCATATAATGATGTGGAATAGAAAATGTTCCTTGATGGTGAGCCAAAACCTACAGCTTTAAAAGTCCTTTTTCAGATAAAACTTACTTCCTACATTTGGGTGACCTTTGATTGGGACGGTTATAATTATTATTTTTACAGAACCAAAATTTGTGGTAAGTGCTTTCAAAGGAGCAAAGGCAGGACAAATTCTTTAACTAGAAAGAACCTTTGATCCATGGATAGGAGCTATGTCCACCTTACATGATGGCAGATCGTTTTTCAACCCATGTTATGTTTGAAAGATGATTACTTACGTTATGTTTGCATGGCAAGGTTTTCGTAGTGGAGGAGCTACAGAAGTGGCTTTAGTTTTTATTTCTCATTATCGTGCTCTGATTTGATTGGTAATAACTTAATACCAGTAGCTTTTTATGAATAATTACATCCTTCTTTCCACCTCTCCCTTCTTCCTGGGCTCTACTTCACTCCCAATTTTCTCTGCCTCCTCCCCACAGCAGCACAGGGGGACAGGGAAGGGGGATTGTTCATCACACGCTGTCTCTTCTGCTCCTTCCTCCCTGTGGGGAAACTCTCACCTCTTTCCCTGCTCCAGCATGGGGTTCCTTCCACGGCAGACTGTCATCCCTAAACTTCACCAACGTGGGTCTTTTCCATGGGCTGCAGTTCTTCACTAACTGAGTCAGCTGGCATTGGCTCTGTCAGACACAGGGGGAGCTTCTGGCAGCTTCTCACAGAAGCCACCCCTGTAGTCCCCCTGCTACCAAAACATTGCCATTCAAGCTTATCACATTACTCCAATCATCATTTCAATTCAGCTTTTTTCAATTACTATTTTTAGTTTCTGGTGCTTTAAAGTAGGAAAGATACTTTAGGTCCTTCCTTGCATGCTTTCTGCCCCACTTGGCAGATCCAGGGGGAAGCACTGACAGCACCCCCACATGCCCTGAGGCTCTCTGCACATCCCCCTTAGACCCATTTTGGTTTCAGTGCTGGCCCAGCCCTGCTGCTCTGAGTTCCCTGGCTCTGACCCTTCTCATTCCCCTCCTGTCAGACTGCTCCCAGGAGAGGAGGGGAAGAACAGCCCATAGCACAGGACAGCCCCACTGCACAAAAAACCTTTCAATCTTGGGAAACCCACGTCAAGGACCATTATCAGTCACACCCACATCAAAGACCATTATCAGCCATGGTATTACAGGTATTAACAGCATTACCAGGGGGTACAGCTGCAGCCAGAAGGGAGTGATGGAGAGCAGTGTGCCGAGCTACATTCCATGAGCTGTAAAAGCTCTTCCAGCATTTCTGACACAAGTCCTGCCGGAGCAGCAGCTCCCCTCTGGGACTCCTAAATTTCCATTTCAGCCACTGGACAATAGTGGATCATCATGAAAGAGGCATTTGTGGAAATGCAGCTTCCCACATATGCATGAGCTCAAGGTAAGGGAGCTATGAACAAAGTTTGATGCTCCTGTCCCTGGTGGCTCCTGGGCTTCAGAAATCTGTTCCTTGGGTTTTATTCAGACACTTTTACACCCTTTTATGGAGTCACAACACTTTATTACAGAAATATTCCTAAAGAAAGCTGATTCTAATAGCTCCCTCTCTGGTAGGAAAATTATTTTTTTTCACCAGGTTTATAGCTCTTTAAATAAACACTGCCTCACACTTTTCCATCCCCTGTATCTCTCTGCTGTTAATTACACTGAACTTCTCTTGACCTCTTGTTCAGGCAGAGTGAAAATGAACAGGTTGCTTAACTAAGTGTGACCTGCTTGTCACAGCAGTGCTAACAGCTCTGCAGTCACAGTGCAGCCCTTCCTGCCTTCCCATCCTTCAGGGCTTCACGGCACTTTTTTGCAATGGCACTAAGAGCTAGAACAAGGGGCAATGGCTTTAAACTGAGAGAGGCCAGGCTTAAATTACGTATTGGAAGGAAATCCTTTCTTGTGAGGGTGGCGAGCCACTGGCACAGATTGCCCAGAGACTCTGTGGATGCCCCATCCCTGGAAGTGTTCAAGGCCAGGTTGGATGGGGCTCTGAGCAATCTGATCTAGAGTGAGGTATCCCTGCCCGTGGCACGGGCTTGGAACGAGATGATCTTTAAGGTCCTTTCCAACCCAAACCATTCTAGGATTCTCTGGACTAAGAAGAACCACATCAGAAGTTTCATAGCAAACGCAGATTCTGTGTCTTGCCACTGCAGAGGGAAAGAACTAAAGATGTTTCAGCTGCAAATCTCAGGGACAAATTAAAGCATGAGAAGAGTTCCTTGTGGACTTAGGCCAGCCCCAGCCCAGGGTACAAATGTGCACACCAAGTGATATCATTGTGAGTCTTTGAGGAGCTTTGAATGAAACATCACAGGACAACACTGAGTTGGGAAGAGATGGTCTTCATGTCGTATCATAGTGAGTTATCCCTCATTTAAATATGGATGTAAGTCAGTTCTTAAAATGTGAAATATTTTGTTTATCTTCCAGAAATCAGAATCTTCCTACTGAAATCTACAGCAGAAATACTTTTCTTGTCTTTCTTTAACATGACAAGCTTCATCTTTGTTCACCTAAATCTGTTCTTGGAAATGGCCAAAACATTCAGAGAGTTTAATTTAAAACCCAGGACACTAATTCCCATCCCAGAGATGGGAACATCTTTGAAAGAGGGGCGTGATGTTAACAGTAAGTAGTACTTGCAGAAGCTTAATTTTCATGGGTGCAGTCTTGAGGAACATTTACAAAGCCCTGAGAGAAGCCAATCCATTGCCATCAGGCGGGGCATTGGCTCAGAGCTGCACATTCCTCCAGAAGGTGCTGCAGCACCTGCAGACAAATAAAGGTTATTTACCTTGTCTTACACTGCATCTCTGACCTCCCTTCCTTCAGACAACCACACTAAGAAAGAATGTGGTAATTTTTGCAGAAGTAGAGTAAAATAATGGCAATAAGGAGCACCAAAACCCAATAATCAGCTGTGCTTTACCACACGGAGAGTTGGAGCAAGAAACAAAATTATTATGACTGTGTTTTCTTTCCAGTTCTGTTAGTGATTCAGGGCACGAATTTTGTCCTGATGCCCTCTTGCTCTTTGTTCCAGCTCACACGTGAGAAACATTGTACCCAGCAGAAAGGCCACAGAACTCAGTCCTTTGGAATTAGCCAAGCCCTCAGAGTTAACCAACTGGAAGATATGGGAATTAGTACTGTAGGTTTTTTAACAAGAATTCCCCAAATGTGTCCAGAGAAAGACAGGAAATTTCCGTGGGTGTCCATCATTTCTCACAAGTCAGGCCATTTACATTTAGGTGTTTAAAGGCAGAGTTAAGAGCCTTGTTCCAGCCAGCTGGCTTTGAACCCTTTAGCCAGCAGGAATTTAAAGCAAGTGCTGAGCACACCTACACAACAGCAGTGTATCGTTAGCCCAGCCCTTGCCTTTTCCAAGACTATTCTTCATGTATGACACAAGAGTCAGGGAAAAGCTGTCTGCTCAGGCAATTAGAGGTTGTACAATACCAGGGCACAGCCAAACTGATGTGAATGAAAAGGCAAAGTCAAAGAATGGGTAAACATGTAAAGCAAATTAAATTTATGTGGTGGGATGTCTTCGCTGCCACTGGACTCTCTGAATGACTGGGATCCAGGGGCAAAATCTCCTAAGTGTTTTGATGTGTCGTGTCCGGAGGCTTCTCTCCCTCTTGACTGCACACCCAAAGGCTGTTTGTCATTTCTATTACGTAAGGCAATTCTTGCTGGCCACCACTACTTCTTTTCCCTTAGTAAAATGCACTCAGGCTCCCTCCATGCAGCTGTGCAATGTGCAGCTTCTGCTAATTTGAAGGGCACCCCTCCTCCTCCTCCCCTGATGATCAGGAATACAGCAGTGAAGTGCCTTAATGGTAGCATCAAATAGCCTCATGCCATACATTTTTAATTTCTAAAATGGTCCTTGTTAGAGTTTCAGGGTTCAGAGAACTAGTGTGAAATGTTGCTAAAATGGATAAAAACATCTTAGCTAAAAATAAATTATTGTCCAATTCCTGCTGCATCACCTCAGTCAACTACTGAGAGTTTCTCTGGTGACTAATATAGCTTTATTACCACAGTATCCAAAGACCTGATAATCATGAAGGAATTTTTGGCCTTTTAGCACCCTAGAGATGCAGCAGTGTAAAATACAAAGTCCTGAGTCAGGGATGGTTGAAGAAAATGTGCATGGACAGTGCAAGGTCTTAACACAGGCTCTGAGATCATGTACAGTATCAAGAGGATTATGAACTGTCACCACACTAGAGGTCATCACTCAGCCCTCATTGTCATATGTTTATCAAACTTCAGTATTCTAATCTGGGGCATAAGGAGGTTGGTTCAGTTGTCAGAGGTGTCAATCCCAAGTAGTCTCATTGTATCATCTACAAACTTTGCTTGTTTGGCCTCCCAGACCCTGTCTGCAGAGCAGTTGGGTCTGATCTCACGACAGCCAAATAGGAAATGTAATTAAAGGCTCCGTTTGAATACCTACCACTCCAGAGGTCCTCCTGAAGTGACTTTGAAAGACTAGTTGCAAAGCCTCTCTTTCCTTTTCTGTTAATAGATGTCCAGCCACTATTTCTGATCTTCCCCTCCACTCAGAGCAGAACAAAGAGTATTACTTTTCTGAGTAAAAATCTACTTTTGAAGTGAAAAGTGCTTTATTTTCCAGAGGAAGAAATGGAACACACAATGCAGACTGTTCCAGGGCTGAGTTTGACACAGTTTTGATAGGATAGGGATGGGACAAGGAGTAATGGATACAAATTGAAAGAGGGGAAATTTAGGCTGGATATTAGGAAGAATTTCTTTACTGTGGTGGTGGTAAGACACTGAAACAGGTTGCCCAGGGAGGTGGTGGATGCCTCAAACCTTGGCAGTGTTGAAAGCCAGGTTGGATGAGGTTCTGAGCAATCTGGTCTAGTGGGAGGTGTCCCTGCTCATGGCAAGGGGGTTGGGACTAAGTGATCTTTAAGGTCCACTCAAATCCCTTCATATTCTATGATTCTGTGATCATCATTAGCTGTTATTTCCGTTGCCCCATAGCCTGAGGCTGTGGTTGTATCATGGTCCTTTATCTCTTGCTTATCTTACTGCAGAACACAACAAACCTGGAGTGCTGACTTAAAAGAGAGACATGGGTTTACACTCACAGCTTTCCCAAAAAAAAAAAAAAATTAGGATGCTACCTCAGGTCATGATAAGACTTTTATCTCTAGTAATGTCAAAATTATCAGGAGGACTTTTATTTTATATGTTTTCAAAGCTTCTATATGAGCTACATAAAGCTGAAGCTAATCTCATTTGCTTAAAGTGCCTTCATTAGCAATGCAGAGAGAGATCAGAGCTGTATCACAAGCTCTTGTGGTTCCATTAGGATTCGTGGTGATCAATAACTACCGAGCTCTTAGGGCTGCCACATGGAGAGGAAAAAAATATAGATAATCCTTTAAAGAGCTTAATTATGCAAAAGCAAAATTATTATTTTAATAAGCCAAAAGTATTTAATATTAATCTAGTTGCAACAACTTCTGCCTGAGGATTGGGGATGGCCTACATTAATCACTGAGTGTATAAAAGCAGGTGATGGCTGATAAAAGAGGCAAAGTAGGCAGCATCTGGCAATGGGATCTGCTTGGCAGTTTGTCTGCTGGTAGGCAGTGAGCTGTGGGATGTTTTGTCTTCATTTCCACTGAGCTCAATGCTCAGAAACTCTTGGAGCTCAGAAACTCTAAATGGGGCAATATTTTCAAAAGATGTCTGTTGCAAGCAGCCAAAGAAATGCTTCTGAGTGTCTGGAGCCTTTGAGCAGGTCAGAGGGGCTCAACCCCTTCCATGCTCTGAATTAATATCTCCAAAGGGAAAAATTTCAACACATCCTTAGTCTCAGCCCATTTCAACATATGTGCCTTGCATTTTCCTTGTTCCTTTTGCAGTATAACTAGGAAGAGGGAGAGAAAAAGAGACAAGAGGTGGATTTTCCATGTGATCTTTGGATCAAGACTTTGTGATCTACATCCTTAACTGCATTTTTTTGCTAATTAATTTGAAAGAACTTTTTCCTAATATCTAACCTAAATTTCCCCTCTTTTAATTTGTATCCATTACTCCTTTTCCTATCCCAATCCTATCAAAATAGAGCAGATAATACACCCTTAATATAAACACTTCAGCCTCGAGATACTGAGAAAAAAAGCAACACATAAAAGCACAGACAGAGCAGTCATATCTAGCATCCAGCTTGCGACTTTTTGGTACTTAGAGGTTTTCGCATTTAAGCCTTCTATTATGCTGGGAAGTAAACCAAAGAGCTGTCAGGCTGGGCATGGTGAAAGGCAGCAAAAGGCCCAGTGGTAGAAAAGGAGTTTTGAGGAAACAGAGTGCAGATGTAACACGGAGGGAAGAAAGAGGAACAAACTTCTCCAGTTGGTGCCTCCCTTATCCTGCAGCAGAAACGAGCACTTTGCACAGGGTGCTACTGAAAGCTTTCTCTTCTCTATTGGAAATCCCAGTGAACACATTTAGTAAGCAGAGACCTGATTAACTGCCTGCCATTCCCAGAACAAACCCGATTTACTGCAACCATTTTCCCTGAGACACCTCGCTCTAGCAGGGTTTGGGCGGCAGGAGCTATCTCAATGCTGCTGCCTTCTCCTTTTCCCCACCAAAGGTCGATTCCCCAGCCAGGGAGGATGACGTGAGGTGGATGCACACCACACTTCCACTCTGGGAGTAAAGAACCTGCTCTGACATCCCCTTGATGCTGGCAAGAAATTGGCATCTAAGCACCTGGCAGCTCTGTGTCTAATTTAGTCACAATCTTCCCTGATATTTCCACTCTTGAATTATCAACTTTGTGAAATTATGTCCACTACAAAGAGAGGCTGCCATTTTCTAACAGCTTTGGCAAACTGCCCCAAATTTTTCACTGGCCTAGTTTTCAAGAAACTATGCAGATGAGGAGCCTGTGAGGCTTTTACAGCTGGGCATCAAAATAGCAATCACCAAACACCTTTGACACGGTAACCATAAAACCAGCCATAGAACAGACCCATAAACACTTCAAGGCAAAGAGCAACAATTCCCCTTCTGAAACTTCAGCCAGACAGCAGAAACAAAATTATACATCTTCTGGTCATCAAGGAAAAAGATCTATTTCATAAAATTGAGATCAGCATTATATACTATATACTATATACTGCAGAGTACTGTTGCTCTCAGAGGGGACCTTGATTTTTAAAAAATAGTTTTAAGAACCAATATAGAGATATGAATCGTTTTCTTAGTTTAACAAATCAACACTTTACAGTTACTTTACAGCAACTGGCCTGTGTTTGTACTCTAAGTCCTTAAAGAACAGAAGTTTAAAAGTGTGTTAGCCCCAGGTCCCTCACATTTACTGTCAGGTCTCCTTAGAGGAGTTCCTGTACCTGGGAAATGGTCATGAAGCAGCTGCCACAGAGTGGTTTAGTGCTCCCCAGTAAAGCATCCACATGTCCCAACCTTTCCATTGCTAAACATTTGGAAGGACAGGCACATCAGAGCTATCACAATGTAAATAATGTACCAGTGGGCCAGACTAAACTGTTTTTCCCTGCAATAACTTAAAGCACTTTTCCAAGATGGTGTTCTTAGCACGCAGTTTCATCATCACCATTTTCACAAAGACTAAACTTCTGTTGGGAGGTATTTTTTAACTCCTGTTTGATCCTAGGACTGAAAAGACTGCAAGACTACAGAACACTGACTGTTTGATTGAACAACTAATTTCAGGTTTCCACAGTTACACAGTAACAACTAAAAAAATAAGCTGAGGCATTAAACTTCTATTTACTTCAGTGGACAGTGAGCCAAGATTTCTTCATAAAAATGTTAACCTGGTTCCGTTTCCCCATTTCCCTGCTAAGAGAGGGTTTATTTAGATGTGTGTTCTATAAGATAGACCTGTCCATTAAAGGAATATATATTAAGATCTGCAACTTTAGCTTGTACTGCCAACCACCGTGGTGGTTCACACAGGAGCACTGTCAGAGATCTGCTTCATTAGCTACCTGTGCATACAATGAGGGCACAAATGCAAGAAACTGCATAGTTCTGATTTGCCTTCCATGCCTGCCTACTTGGCCTTCTCAAGTTGGGACACAAGAAATAATAACTCAGCTCATTTCAGTTCAAAGTTAGTGCATTTTCTGTGATGGCTAGAGGGAGTGTAAGTAAGCCATATAAGAAGCATAAACTACATAAGAAGTGTAGACATGGGAAGTATATCTGATTAGAAGATGAACATTTTCTTAGAATTTACAGTACTGCTTGTTCAGAGGCATTATTGTGAACAGTGAGTAACATTTCAATTTTTATAACTGTCATAAACCAATAGGCCTGAGCTTGATCAGCATACAGCCATCAACTCTTTCATTGTATGCTTTCTAAATAATCTCTCAACCTTTCTGTCAATCCATAACGAGGGAATTTTCCATCACTCAGATAAGAGGTACAGTCTGTTTCATCCACAGCTGATACCTTCATCTAGGTTGTGCTTGAATGTACATCTCCCCTCTTTCAGTTTAAAGCCATTTCTCCTGTCCCATTACTACATGCAATTGTCAAAAGTCCCTCTGCTGCTCCCTCGTAGCCCCTTTAGGCACTGGAAGGTGCTTTAAGGCCTCTCCAGAGCTTTCTCTTCTCCAAGGTGAACGAACCCAGCTCTCTCTGTCTGTCTCCACAGCAGAGGTGCTCCAGCCCTCTGAGCATCTTTGTGCCCCTCCTCTGGGCTCCCTCCAAGAGGTCCACATCCACCTTGTGTATGTTGCTGCCACGTTTCTCGTAAGACTCAAGAATCTACTGGTTTGCTTTGGTTTAAAGAAGGAGATGCCAGAGAAAGACATCTTCTTAAAAGGTGCAGATAAAAATCTTCTGCAGTGTGGCACAAAGAGACACCTCTATTTGCAGTAGCCGGGAAAGATAAATAGAGTGGCAAAGTTATATACTGGCAAGTCAACTGAAGCTGATAAGCTACAAGCAGGTAAATAGTGAAATCATTCACACTTTTTTGTGAACACGGAAAACTGTGTCTGGCTTCAGGACTTTTCAGGGCCTGTGTGCTGAGCCAGCTGGAGCTGCTTACACAGAGCGTGTTAAAAAATGATGATCAGCCTGAATTCATTTAGTGAGCCTCTGTGGCTGGAAATGCTGATGAACAACAGGAGAACAAAACCAAAACTCTAAAGGAGAGTTTGAAGTATTGAAATATGTTCAAGCCCACTAGAAACATAAATGAAATGTGATTTATTGTATTCTGAAGGCTGTGCATAGCAGCAGAAGAAATGAAAGTGCAGTGAAGGATAGAAAAAAACTCTGAGGAATAGAGAATACAGGTGAAAGATCCCAGCTGCCCCACAATTCCTACCCTACAGAAGCTCTGTTAGCCCTGAGGTGACAAGTAAAAGAAGAGCTAGGAAGGCTTACTGCACTTAGAAAGTGTGCTGCTGACTATTTCTCACAGTATGACAAATAGGCCCCAAGAAAAAGCAGCCTGCCAAACACCTTACCACACTTCAATTTTGTAACTCATTGCTGTGATATATCATACGAGCTAGGAGAATAAATGGATTAAAAAACAAATTAGTCATAAGCCGTATTAATGGGTGGCAGATCTACTGGCGGCTATTAAACGCAAAGGTTAAAATATGTTTAAGATTAAAAGATTAAATCGTTTGTGATTCTAGAGCCTCTTGCTTCTTCCTAAAATTTGCTGGACAGGTGAGACTTCAGTTTGCTCCTGTTATAAATGAATCAGCCGATTTTATGATTAAAGAGAATTTGTTAAATGATCAAAGTATAAAATTTGATAAAGTCACAAGCAAAAGCAGCGCTGAGCCGGGCGATTGGCACCGGGTTGAACCGAGTTCGAACACTCTCCGTTTGGAACCCCTCTAGTTCACCACAGCTGTTTCTATGAGGTATCTTTTTATACTTTTTTTGGGCTTTGTTAATCTTATCTTTTTAGAATATTAATGCAGTTTTTCTAGTCTTGCTGCTATGTCTGGCGACAGTTCCTGGAATCAATAGATGTATATCCTTCACTCATGGAATAAGCTTTTTGGCAACGCATATTATCTTATCATATATGCATATTGAATGCATATCGCTGGAGCCAGACGGAAAAATCCTCCGGAATACTCTTCTTTGGAACGCATACAGAATGCACCTCGCTGGGGTCCGCTCTGATGAAAATCCTTTTGAAATGCATATTTTTGGGCTGCTACATGTCTGTGGTACTTGTATTTTCTCCATGCTTCAGTAAAAATGCTGTAATCTTAATTTTTAGCACGAATTACTTTGCAACATATGTTACACTCCCAAACAATGGCGTTTCCAAGAGTCACAGCTCACAGCATCTTCCTGGTGATGGATTGCGGTCACACATCTGCTCCCATTCCTTCAGACGTGCCTTCTGTCTTTGATGCCCTTGATCAAGGGATCTTTTTTTTTTCTCTGACATTTTTGGTTTCCACTATGTCTGAAGAGATTTTCTTTCTCCTCCTCCAAGAGCATTTTTTGGATGCTCTTGGAGCTGCATGAGGAGTGTCCACCCGTTCAGGGGTGCTTTTAATGAAGTAGATTGTGAGACCGGTTTTGCTTCTCTGGCCACTTCATTTCTCACTTGCTGTTTTTATTTTTGGTCTACCCCCTTTCAGATCACATTGATTGGATCCAAAATGTTAAGTATTAAAACAAGGGGGATATGCAACTCCTGAGAGCCCCTTGTGCCTGCAGTCACTTCCCCTGTCCCAGTGCTGCCTCCACACAGACACAGTACTGACAGTTTCATTGCACAAAACTCTTATTAGCTTTGGACCCCTATTTTCAGGGAAAATAACAAGACACCAGAAAACACAGGAAGCATCACAGAAGATAACTGGCACTCTGCAGGTGAGCAAAATGTTCAATTTTAAACTTGACACACACATTCTCATGCCACTGCCCCATGCTTGGCTTTTGCTGTAGCCAACCTGTTGCCTTCACTGCTGAGAGCTCCGAGGTAAAATGTAATGCTTCACTTTGAACCTCGCCACCATAATCAAGAATTAAATCAAGGCTCTGACTCACATTTCACAGCCCATTTAAGGGTGGCCGCTGTTTAGGCTCTCTGCCTCCCTCTTCACAGAGATATCCAAACTGAGCTTAGAGCTACCCCTGAACTGCCACAATCACAGCCCCCAGATTAATGTAAATCACCACCAGCTGCAGTTTATGTTAATGCCCTGGACTTCAGCAGTCCTGGCTTAATTGCCTGCAAGCCTGAAAGCAGGATTATGTGGTTTGATATCACTGTGGAAAGTGCTGGTCCCATCCCTCCCCCTGCCCTGGGCTGTGCAATCCATGGGAGCCACTCTGTGAGCAGCCTCATTTATCTGGCTGCATCGAGGTCCTCTGGCTCTCCTTTTGGGGCAAGGCAGGCAGCTGGGGCAGAAAGCAGTGCAGTTTTAGGCTGTCTTAAATGAGCAATTAAACTACAGTCTTTATCTGATAGTTCTACAGGCCAACACCAAGGCACCACTTTTTGCCTGAAGAGGCTGTTTTCCTGGGGTGTGTATTTTAGATAAGCTCCAGGACTGGAGTGTCCGGGGCTTGTGCTTGTAGTTGTCAAAAACCCAGAGAAGTAGTTATTTTTCTGGGACTTTTTGTTATTGCCTGCAAGGAAACAAAAATCCTCCAGATGAAAATCCGAACCAAATTGCTCAGAAAATCCTGTAGAGGCTTCATTCTGCTCAGCTTTAAAAGTTCAATTAAAAAAAAAAAAAAAAATCACTGTTGCCAGCAAAACAAACAACACATATTAAGCCTTTTTATTACCATGTCTAATGTTTTACTGGCTGTGAAATCACATTTTCCAGGATGAACTGTCTCAATACACTTCTGAAATATCCTGGTAGTGCTCAGTGTCCACTTGAAAGAGGAACTCTGTCCCAGCCACAGGCAGCAGACAGAAGTCTTCTGCCTGAGGACAGCACAAGACACAAAGCTCCATTCAACCAGATTCAAATAGCTCCACGTCCTCCTGCTCAGAGCAATCCAGCTCCTAAAGACAGGCTTTGGGATCTTTGGTGGGTGTACATTTATTTTCCTGCTCCCTAAAACACATGTGAAATCTTCAGCAATAACATTGATAATAACAACAAGGACTAGTATTATATGCTTCTTTCATCAGCAAACAACACAATTTGCCAAAAGAAAGGGAAGCATCTCTGCTTATTCTTGGTTAAAATGAGGCACGAGGATGTCACAACACTTTTCCATGGACATCAAATAGGCCATACTGAAAAAAGGAAACTAGCTCTCCCCACTGTTTCCCCCACTAGAGTACTTTTCTTTCACCCAAAAGGAGCTGTTGCCTATTTTAAAGACAGTTGTGACTGGATGAAAGAAAAGCTATGACTCTTGGGTAACCATGGGAAGAAAAAGCAAGTACAGAAACCAGATGCAAATTCTCAAGAATTGAAAATAACAGTGTGTATTGGGAATGGAAGGAAGAAACGAAAGCCCCAATTGCACCTGCACATGGATAAATGTCTTAGCCTGTTACCTTGGGTCCCTCTACCATTTCCTGATTCAAAATTCACCCAAAGTGCAATCCTGGAATTCTTGCTATCTCAGCGTTTCCACTGATGTCAAATTTTCAAGGCAAGTCTGTAAGGACCAGTTATGTTTGAGACATTCATTAAGCTCTTCATGCTTTAGAAGGACCTTTCCATGGTTACAAGCAGTGGCTGTCTATTAAATGTGAATATAGTGCTGGTATTTTGCCTTTCCTGTGCCTGCACTGGATCATAAAGGAGAGATACAAAAGTAATCTTATGGTTCCTATTAGACATTATTAATATGATAGTCAGGAGAATACATTTAGAGCAACGCTGCACTGCATGAGGTGCTGTAGACACAAGCAGTTAATCAGAGTTCTTGATGCAAGGAGCTCACATCTTACATGAAAACTTAAGATCAATATTTGTCCCCTGGGTTTTTTCCCCTTTTTCCTGAAGCACACAAGTAATTCCTTCCTATAACTGCACAAATCCAAAAGGATTAATTCTCCAGTTTGTTTCTATGCTGAAAATGCTGTTTTGGGGCAACAGGATCTATTGAATCTATTGAACTTAATGCATTGTTTCTGCATAAATAACAAAGTGATGAAAGATTTCAGAAATCTTAGAGTAGTGTTTATGCAATAAAAAGAAAGAAGCATGAGGACTGGATCAACTCTACTCTCACAAGGATATACCACAAAAATTTGAAACAACTATTCTCACCATTCAGGTGACTCAAGTAAAATCACATTTGAATCCCTATTTTCTGCATTAAAAAAGCAGGGGCAGAGCCTCCAGATTTGTTTTTCTCAGGAAAAAAAAAAAATCAAAATCTCAGGACTTTGTATGAGAGCCAGGGGACAGATGTTGTTGTTGAGCTCCTGAATTGCAGTATAACATCTGCAAGATGCCAGATGCAGGTGTTGGACTCCACCATGGGCACATCTGCTGAACCCTGGCCCCTAAAGCAGCAGAGCCCCTGTTGCAATGTGTTGAAACAGGAGTTAGAGCTGTGCCTTGCAGTCATGACAAGAAGTCATCTCCTCAAGTCTAGAGAGTGTCTTTCAAAACAGGAGATTGAAATATTTTACTAATAGCCAAGGAAGTGTAAACCAGGAAAAAAGATTCTTAGATGCTTTACAAGGAGAATGGGGTGTCTGGGGAGTGTGTGAGTGTTTAGCACTGGACATCTTCAAGAGCAAGTTTGACATGAATAACATCGATAGAGGTGGTCCTGCCTTGGGCAGTGAATGTACTGGCTGACCTTTGGAGGTCTTTTCCCATACCACGATGCTATGAATTTGAGAAATCAAATGACTTCTCTCAGTGATTCCTCCTGGGAGTTTAGGACAGACCTTACCACTCAATTTCCTTGCAGAAAATTGTAACTCATCTGTCTTCCTTTCACTCTGTGGGCACAGTAAAACTGCAGCACACAATTCACACAGTGCCATAAACATCACTACTGCTGAGAAACCTTAGCACCACCCTAATGCCATTCTGGGAACAATTCAGCTCTTCTTTTTCTCCTCAGTCATACCACATTTCATAACCATGGCACAGCTCTTCCATTCTATTTATCATCAGAGAAGGAGTTTAGCTGCAAGAAACATTTAGTTGTAACATTAGTGAAAAGATAATCAAACAGAACCAAGGAGCTCTTACAGGGGAGTGACAGATACCTGCTTCTCACCACATGGTCCTTCTAACACCCTTTGCTCTGGTCTTGGAAAATGTAATTTTGCCCAGTCATAATACCCACATGATCTTGACAATATATTTTCCCCACCATTTGTTTTTCTCTTCACTCTGCATTTTTCAATCACTTTTGTACCCATTAGCTATAAACCTGTATATATTGTATAAACACTGTATTCTTGTATAAACACTGTCTTTCTTATCTTTTTAGTGTCTATCCTCAGCTTTCCCACTGCCTACTTTTGACCAGAGTGACACCATTTCTCCCCCAGCTGGCCCATTATCTCCCACTGCCCACACAGAACACTTGTCTGTATTTCCAGACAAAGGCCTTCACTCCATTCTAAAGGCAGAAATCAGAAGCTGCTGAGAGCCTCTGTCCATCTCCACGTGTAAACAAAGGGAACTTTTCTTCCAGAAGCTGCAGGGAACAGGAAGCCATTTGGATGCTCTGAATTTCTGAGACATCTGTCAAATAGGAATGCATGAACATGGCTCAGGTGATGAAAGCAGCAGCACAAACCCAACCTGTGCAGAATCTTCTTGGCATTGTGACTTCCATGAGGGCAATGACGATCAAAATAACCTTTTAAATATAAGCTCAGAAGTGCTTGAATCAGAGTGCCTTGAAATAGAAAGTGCCACTTCAAATAAAGGAGTGAATCAGAAACCTCAGCAGATAGTAAAACTACCTCAAACACTACTACAATTTATAGAGAGCAATCAATTAGTGGATGTGGGTTGGAAAGGCATGAATCTTTTGGAAAAGAGCTGACTTTCTCTACCATTTACCCACAGAAGGGTAGAGAACCACGTGCAAAGGATCGAATTCTGCTCTCTTTAAAGCAGCCAATCCATTGCACCTCTCAGGATCTCTATATTTACAGGACTGCAAGAGAATCAGATTTAGCTAATGCATCCATTTTGGGATGCAACAAAACAGAGGTGACTGAAAAGTGCCAGAACCAGTGACTTTTACTGCTCTAACTCCTTCTGATGAGCTAATCCAGCAGGAGACAACCTCCATGCTTATGTCAGAGGGAGTAGTGAGCCAAGTTCATCCACTCCCTTGCTCCCACCAGCCTTCCCCAGCTACTGTTTTAGCTTGTGACTAAATCACCACATTAATTTTAGCTTTTTGGACACTCCCAAAAATTTACAGCTTTTACAACACATGTAAAACATGTCACATCTGGAAGACACAGGAGTCCAGCTCCTTCCAAAAGCATGACCCTGTTGCCTTAAGCAAGGTTTGCTGGAGGTAACCTAGGGAGAGTTGCAGGGCTGGGAACTCTTCATCCCTCTGTGGTCCCCTGCTATTGACACTTTTTTTAACATGTCACTCCCACAGAGGACCACAAACAACCTGCAATTAAAAACTAACAAACCACATGGAATTAAAAAAAAAAAATCCAGCACAAATAAGAATTAAACCATTTAATCCCAAGCCAAATCCTAATATTTATTTTTAGTTCAATTTCCAAAGTGATCTTGTATGCGTTGTTTTTACCACAGCTGTCTAATTTTGTTTAGCATTTTATTGACTGGGCAGTATTTGATGAAAGGTGCTTGTAGGTTGTGGGTTTCTCTTACGTTTTTGTCATTGGTTCATCTTTCACTAAAAAGTTTAGAGCATTCTCCTCATCTTTTAATTCCAGAAAGCCATAAAAAGCTGCCTATTAACCACTTCTCTTCCTCCACAGGAAAAAAAAGTTATCACTCTGATGTAGATAACCATTTGCAACACAATTTTTATCAGTGTAAAATAAGGAAAAAGTACATTTATCTATATAGTCAGGAGTAACTCTATATTTTGTTTAAGCAGTTGCGAACTGTGGCTCAGGAATTGATTTTTTGTTGTTTAAGTTCACATTTGAGCTCACTTTGGCTGGACCTTCACTCAACACCACATATATTAATTTTATATATGCTTATAATCATCCATTCTACAAAATCTAGGTTGCCCTTAAGAAAGATTGATATACCCAAAATGCAGAAAGGCGAGTCTTTTTCTCAAAGGAAATTATTTTTCACCTGGAGCAGTGCATTGTAAAGTCCAACTTCTACATGTATACTTCGGTAATAAGTATCCCAATTTTCCTTTGGTACTGGGCACATATTGTAAAGCCAGATCCAGAGTTTGACAAAATAGAATGCCCTACCCCAAAAGGGTGATTGCTGAGCCTACTTGTCAGACCTGGAGCTTGGAAAATGCAGATAAATAAGTAAAACCAGCAGCAGCTTGGGGCTGGACTTTTCAGCATTGCCTCTAGCACAGGAAACAGTGCCAGGCTGAGCACGTGAAGGGGGAACACAGAGTCAGACCCATTTTCTACCCCAATCCTACAGAGATCCCTTGGGCCAGGCTATTGCTGCCATGGGGAGGGGACAGAGAAAGGTCACAGCTGGAAGTGGGAGGAAGTGGGTCCTAGGGGGATTAGGGTGGACAGCACTTCTTGCCCACAATGGTCATTGTCACCCTGCATGACCCCACCCCTTCAGGAGCTGCCCAAACCCCCGGTGTGTGTGACCGTGACAGCTTCCCACACTGCTGTGTGCCACAGCATCCAACAAAATCCATAAACAACATCCAGCTAAGGCAAGGTTATGCTGAGGAGAGTGCCTTTAGCTCACCCAGATGAAGAGATGACTGTGCAGGAAGGAACAAGGCTTCAGAGGACAGGGGTGGAAAATGTGCCACTGTGAACTCTGCTGGCATTAACCTGTGCTGCTGAGTGGGACATGGCAGACTCTGGTTTTCAGCTACAGATGAAAGGGGAAAGATGAGCACTCTCTCAAGCTCCCAGGAGAATGCTTGTTCCAAATGGGCAAAACAAATGATCATTTACTTTTTTTAAAAAGGGAGAAAGAAATTAAAATATACAGAGTTATGAAGTGAAGATGAAAATACTCGTTGTATCAAATAATTAAAGAGCCTGAAATTGACCAGAATAAAGCAGGAATTTAAGCAGGAAAAATTTTTACTCAGAATAGTAAACTAAGGCCATGGTTCTTATTTCAGATATGTGGCTGCCTACCACCAGGCAAAGAGGGAAAAAGAACCCAGCTTTTACACCTTTGGCCAATGGATGATACAAGCATCAGAGTGAGGTGGGTTAAGTTGTAGCTAAAACAAGACAATGAGACTAGAAAACACTTAAGGCTAAGGCACTGTCCTTTGAAAACAAGTTCAGTACAAATCTTATAGAGAATAAGTAAAAATTAATTAACTTACACTTTATTGGACAAAGTCACCATTTAATTTAATGTACAGTGCTATAATTACCAGTCTCTGCTCTGGAGAAGATCAGTGGAGGAGCTGACAGGCTCGTACGAGACATTTTCCATTTATTTAACCATTGCTTTCTGAGCGGGTTGCAATCTGTCAGGAATGGACTTCCCTGGCTCACAGCATTCCTGTACAACACGGAAACACTCCTGCCTCTGTTTTCCAGCTGCGACCTGAGGATTGGGGTCCAGTCCACTGATGGGCTGGGGCACTGCAGGGTTGAGTGTCACCATAAGCCTGTCTGCAGGGGTGGAGCTCAGAGTATTACCAGATGGAACACTAATTTGAGAAGAAAGCTTAAATCTGTTCTCTATGACAGTGAGGTTCTGATCTGTAACCCACTGTGAGAGGGGAGCCCTGTGCCCAGATCCCTGCTCCCAGGGTTCTCAGACCCAAAGAGCCCTAAGTTCCTGAAGCTCCAAGCAGCCCTACGACACAGGTGTCCCACTGGCTTGGTCAGGACAGGTCAGAAGAGAGTTCTTTCTCCCACTGAACTCTCACATCACAAAGAAATGTGCATCATTAATTACCACATTAGAAGGCAATCACAGTGGCTGTGCATAAATTAGAAGTCTTCCCCTAATTCTGGCTTTTCCTAACCTCTGTGTGCCTGGTTTTGTAATGCTACTGACGTTTTCCATGTTTTTACAGGGTTAGCATAAACATACATTCCTATCTTCATGCCACTTATGGCTTATGCAACCTCAACGGACCATTGTTATTATCTGGTCTGACTCCAATCATCTGCTGTACCACAGGCCAGAGAATTCCAGACAATATTCCTTCTGCATACACAACCCAACATTTAGTTGGGAGTCTTATTTCAGAAAGCCGTCTCATTGACACTTCACATTTTTTGTGCCTCTCCTGGGAAGGAGCTGCATTGAAGCCTGAATTGCCCAGACTCTGCTCTGGGCAGGCTATTAAGGCTCACAAGGTATTTTTCCTGCGTGGGAGATTTGGCAGTAAGTGGTTTTAAATGCAGCATTTCAGCTCATTTACCAGCTTGAAAATGCAATGTTCATCTCACCACTCTGCAGAGGAAAACAGTATGATCGGCTTGATAAAAAAAAGGGAGCTGCAAAAGTGAAAAATATGAAGAAAGCTTTTTGAAAAGATACTTCTAATATGACTCAGAATGCAAACACTGGGATGCTCAGTCATAGCTCAGGCAACTTGTGCTTCCCTGTTTAAAATATCATTTCTCTTTACAGCTTTATCTGTGCTGTTTTTCTCCAGCTAAAAATACATGCTGTCAGCTTCCTTCTTAAAATCATGGTGTATGTACTACAAAGCCAAGTACTTAAAAACAGGTCTGTGTCTGAACATTTTGTCCACTCCGTCCTGTCCCTTCATGCACCACTGTAAATTGATTCAGAACAGTAACTCGGAGATGTAGGACCCTAAGAACCTTTTCAAATGGTGACAGCTGAGAACAGAGAGAGAAAACAGAGACACTGAGTTGCCTGAGGGGTTTTAGGTGTTGTTTGCTTTTCATCTTTGGAAACCGGATGGTGGAAAACATATCCCCAGGTTCCTTCCTCTCTATTTACGGGAAACAGACTCCACCACCCTCTCTTTCCGCCCCCATATTCCCTCCAGAGGCTGATTCCAGGGAGGGCTGATCATGATTTGCCTTGCACACAGCAAAACAAGTGCTCTGATTGTTAGCCCAATTTCAGAAAAGCTAGTCAGGGATGGGGGATTTAATCTTTAATTGCATGAAGTGTATTTATAATTAAAACCAGTGCAGCTGAAGTGCTGATTCCAGAGTCTTACCATATATTGTGTTCAAAAAGGGCCAGAAGTAAAAGGCACATTGAGACAAACCAAGGCAACCACAGAGGATGTTAGAGGACATTTCTAGAAGAAACACGGGGATTTAGCAGCATAAATCCTATTGCAACTGAGGTACATGTTCCTAAACCTCTTAAGTCAGCATGTAAATCTCCTATTTATATCTTCATGGTCAAAGTCAAGTTTGTTTTCGGGGCCTTTTTAAATCTTTTCTGCTCAGAGCAGCACCACAAATAAATATTTAGTGTGCCAGTACATTGCTAAATTATTCATGCTTTAAATTCATAAATGGGAAAGACAATCTTCCTGGCTTTACACGCTCTCCTGGAGAAATGCGTTATTCATTGGTGATTTTAATTTCATATGCATCTTATTTGTCAGTCAGTGCAAAGCAGAGTTGGAACATAGGGGGAAAACTGACAAAACATTTTAGATGTATTTAAAATCACCCTACTTCTTTTCATTACTCACCAAAAAAAAAGAAAAAGGTGTCAGTTAGAGTTACAGGAAAATACTTTGAATGGTTTTAATGCTCACAAAATTGAGACACATGATTAAACCGGATGAAAGCAGCACCATTTTATTTTGCTCTGGTGACATGTAGGAGCCCTGTGGAAGGTGCACTCCTAGGCTGGATGCTGCCCACCCACCGACCTGTGCCTGTGTGTCACACAAGGTGGGAGTCAGGGAAATGAGAAATCAAGGGACAGCCACTTGTGAGGGATGTTAAACGAAATGCACGTGTCAGATCCAGTGACCTGTGCGTGGTGGGCTCCAGAGGTCTGATGGGAGCTGCAGTCTGTGTGCCATGGGAATTAAACAGGATCAATGAGCATGAAAGTGATGGTGCATCCCGTGCCAGAAGGGCACTGTGATATTATCTCTAAATTATTCCACTACCAATTAAATTCTGTTTACAAGTAAAGAGTTCATTGTTTATTCACTTTTGGCAAATGACTCTTATAACCCAAACTGAACAAGAAAAATAAATTGGGACCATCATCTCAGAAGCATTAGCAAAACATCTGATCTGTGAATGCTGCCAACAGATGAGAAATCCCAGCAGTCATACTGAGTTATTTCTGGTGAAAGGTGTCTACCTACTAAAAGGAAGAAGAAGAAAAGGGACAAGGCCAGTATGGATTAGGAGGGGATTAAAGTTCTAGATAAAATATGAAATAAGCATTATGTTTCTTGTTTAAATAAGAAGAAAGAGGAAGGATTGCTTGTGAAGCCCAGGCAATCAGAATAATGGAGCACAGGTAGAAGAGTAGAGTCATATCCCAGGTAAAAGCCGAGTCCAGGGATCTCAGGATACCCGGGGTACTGAAAAATCCCTAATCTAGAATGCTGGGGAAAAACTCCAGCACATAAAATCCAACCCTGACAGCAGGAACTATAAAAAGCTTGCTAGACTGGGAATAGTCCCACAAGAAAAACAGCATGGCTGGGGGGAAGAGCATGAAAATAATCACTGTGAGCCAGGGACTTTTCAGATGTGATATTTCCAGTAATGGAACAGCAGCGCAGGTATTTTTCCACAGGAATAAACAAATCCCTGTGGTTAGTACTTCACTGCATAACTTCAGACCACTGTGCTCTAGAACAAAAAAGATGATTTGAAAGAGGTGCTTACAATTTGCTGTGCAATTCTGTGAGACAAGAAGTCTGATCTCCTCTCGCTCTAAAGTCATTTCTCTTATGATTACCTTGTTTGATTTAACAAATGAAAGAGAGATGATTGTTCTGTAAAATGTGAGATGATGGATTGGCTATAAACCCTAGAGGGAGGACTATTAAAAGAAATGCTGGAACAAGGACTTAGCTGTCAGTAAAACCGGGCTGAGAATCCTACGGCAGTTTCTGTTAGAAGAGTGAGGATTTTGAATGTCTTGCTGGTAATGGAGGAAAGACAATCTACATAATCTCAAAATAGAGTTTGTCAGATTATGAACAGGATTTACAATGCTCACAAACATGAAAGGTGTCTGGACTTGATGACCCAGAACCAACCAAAATTTTGTAACTAGTTGTTCCAGAGCTCAGTGTGGAAATGAAACACACAGTGGCACTGGTTTTGTGTGAATTAGGAAGTTTCTAGAAATCCTTTTTGTCATCCTTGAAAAATAACACTCCATACCTACCAGACAGGAGCATGAGCTTCAAGGGCATCATCCTCAGAAGTTCCGAAAGTGCTGCCCACCAAGTGGCCCCTCAAGGCCTGAGCTTGATCATGGTAGTACCAGAAATAAGAAATGGTGTAGATCGGTTACCACCTGAGTTAATACATCCTGTGGGAATGCAAGATAGGTCAGCTGGACCTCAGCCTGAGCAGCTTTCCTGCTGCCAGACCACAGCTGGCATCGCCCCACAGTGCTGCCCTGTGCTGTGTGTGGTGCCAGCGTGGATCACTGCTGGCCCTTGTCTTCCATCCCATCCCACAGTTTGACATGCCGTAATTGAGGATATTGAGGCACAAAATCAGCAGTGAAATCAGAAACATCTTCCAGTTTTGAAAAAGTTCATGGAATGAAGCACCTGTGTTTCAGGCTGCAAAATCTTGACCATGACTCATTCCATGTTTGCTTGTGTTCAGTTTGTTCAGCACGTGCCCATGAGGCCCAGCCACGCTGATCCCCAGTTGTGGTTTGTGGGGTCCCACAGGTCCTGGACACAGCCAGTCACCACACCCCTGCTGCCTCTGCAAACCTTTCCCTAGGGGCACAAATGAGTGAGGTACGCCTGGGGCTGAGACCTTCCTGTGGTCCAGAAAGTTTGGAAACTCTTCTCCAAACCCTGTCCAATAAATGAGAAAATATTTTATTTTGAGATGCGAGGGCTGGTGGATTTAATTCAGATTAATCTTACAATATGTGTTTCAGAAATAAGCCTCTTGTTCCCAGGATCAGGACCCAGAAACTGTGTTCACAGTTAGTTAGAGACAGTGTTTTGCAATACCTCTAACAGGTCAGGGGGGATCTGTGGTCCCATTTCTGTCATTGCCCTTCACATGACCATTTCAACAGTGACTTAAAAAGCATTCACCGGTAATGTAAAAAAAAGTTGCATAAAGAGATCCCAACTAGAGTGCAAGACCTCTAAAAACTCCTAACCCTGACAGGAGACTTTAAAAGATCCTGACACTGAAAATTATAACCTTTGAGAGCTGAGAGGTGGGATTACTTCACCAGGAAGGTAATTGCTACCACAGATTTTTCCCTGGGACACTCCAGGTAGTTTCTTTACAGTATTAACCATCTTTCCCAAGTATTTAGAAAATGGTTGCAATTTAAGATTAAGGAGGATGAACTGGGTCTAGTTTTAATGAAGATGGATTAGAAATATCCATTCTAGCCAGCAGTCAATGCTTTTCCTATCTGCTTTTCACAATGGATGAAAGTTTTAAAGGTAGGTCTCAGGCAGCAAAGGAGATACATAAAAACAAAATGAGGTTAGTAGATTGTACCCTTAAGTTTTACCCACAAATCAAGAACTGAGCCAGACTACCAGGTCAGATGGAAGAAGCATAAAAAGAAAATTTTTTTAGTATTTACGTCCTTTGCTTGAAAGTCTGTATTAGTAATAATGAAACATAGAGTGAAAACAACAGCCTTATATAAACTTTATGATACTTCATATCCTAAACCACAGATTGGCACACTGGGACAAAGGTACTGAAGGAAAATTAGCTTATAGTTTTCTCTGGTGCAAGGAAACAATGGCCATTGATGACTTATGAACATTAAAATAATGTCAAATTTAAAAAGGAAAACCCTAAAGGTTCAAGCTCTTACCGTGCAGGGACTGACAGAGACAGCTCTGAATGCTTCCAAAGAGAACATATGTAACCACTCACAGAAACAGTGCTGAAAAGTATTGACCAATCTCCAACCTTTACCTGCTTCTTACCACCCCTCCTCCTTTCTACACCCCCTTCCTTGGGGAATTTAAAGGAGCCCTCTCCATTAAGCAGGTGGAGCCAACAAAAAAGCAGACTGGTAGGTGAGCATCTGCAGCTTTCAAAGAGAAAAAAAGTTCTACCTGACTCTAGAAGCACAAAACAGAGCAGATAAAAATAATGGTGAAGTTAAATATGGAAATAGCAGGAGATTCTGCAGACTTGAAAGGGAATATTTTTAAATATTTTTGGCACAGTAAAAGGATGCCTGGTTTTAGAAAGATGACTTGAGGGAAATTGGGTAGAATGTGAAGCTTGATGGTTAACCCACTTTCTAAAAGCTGCAACCCAACTTCCAGCACTCAGTAAAGCCCTGCAAACATGATCTGACCTGTGCATGGGCAGGACCCCAGCAGACCCACCTGCCCCAAGCCCACCTGTGTGGCTCAAGCACTGCACAGAGCACCCTGAGCCCGGATCAGCCTTGGTTGTGGCTGGGACAGCAATGGCTGTAAGTGGCTTTACCAACAGTAAAATATATTCTCCATTGCCATTTGAAGGTTACTCTGCTTGTAGAGATAAGCCAGGTTTTGGCTGCTAACATACCCCCAAGGCAACTTGCTGTAGTCAGAGCATGCCTGGGGAACTCAGTTTCCAGCAGAGATATGGCTCTGCCTCACGTTTTTAGTGGTCTAAGATATACAAGGATGACTCAGGGCAGGCAGCCACCCCTCAGGCACAAAGACAAGAAGCTCATATCTGCCACGCTGACTCCAAGATGGTCAATTTGAGTCTGTATTTTGAAAAACTCTATTAAAATCATTTTTTCCCACTGTTCTGAGAACCTCCTGTGTTTAGAAAACCTGAAGAATCCGAAGCTCTTTGGCTCCTCAGATGTGCAGCTGTATAGAAACTCCCCCCCAAAAAAATAGTTTTGCGTTAATTTTCTTTTTTGTTGAGCCTTTATACCAATACCAACACCAACAGTCAGTCCAAAGTTAAAACTTCATAATCCATCCGTAAGCAGTCCAGTCACATTCCCCGTAGAGTATTTCCCTATTAAATTCAAAAACACTATGAAAAGTTGAGTGTAGTGGAGAAGGTGATTTTCCTGTCCGCAGGAAGGCGAAGCATTTTTGTTCCCGAAGAAGGCAACAACTCAAAAAGCTGCAAAGTCATCAGGAACAAGCAGCATATGTTCTTCAGATAAATACAAGTGTTAGAACATTTTGGGGGAGGAGCAGAATTGCCCAAGGCTCCCTGGCTTTGCAATCTGCCAGGGAGAAGCTTCATCAATAATTTATTAAGAGAGGAATAGTTTGCAAGACAGCACCTCACACTTAGGGGGAGCAGAGGCACTGCAGTGAGAGGACCCAGCCGCACCCACGGCTGCTCGGGGAGGTGTTTGATTGAAGGTCGTGGCATTGTCCTGCCTGAAGGGAAGGCAGAGGTGGACAAGAGTGAGGGAAGGGTTTCACCCTGCTCTGCAGGAGCCACTCCGGGCAGGAGGGACCCTTTCTCTGTTCTCCCTTATACCAAACCCATGGTTTGGAGAATAGGGTGCAGCTTTCGAGGAGGTTTCCACACAACACCCTTTCCCGAAAATGTGGAAGAACTGAGATTGGAGTTGCCATATTTTCATGACTGGTATTCAGGGGCTGGGAAAGCTTCAATCCCACCCACACTTTGGTGCACATCAAACATAGTAAGCTTTTGATTGTCCCATTCAGCAGCTCTATGTCCCTGTTAGAGGATGAAGGAGCCCCAAGACTTTACAGCTGCAGATTTGGAGGGTCACTCGTATCCCTGTGTGACAGCCCCAAGTTTCTCTCTTCTCTAAGGATAGCAACATTTACTTGAAGTCAGCAGAGTCCCTTCTTTTCCCCTCAGCAGCAGTCATGGAGCCTGACATTTCACCTGGGCTCGGAGTTTAAAGAATGAGAAAAATGTTGCCATTTTGGTGGAGGGTTGATTTCCTGCTCTACCACAGACTTCCTCTGTGCCCTTGAGTAGCTCCCCTGTGCCATCTGGGACCTGCCCAAGCCAACAGATCCTGTATGTGAGTACCTGCTGGCAGAAAGGGAAAGCAAAGATAAGATTTTATCTAGGAAAAAAAAAAGTCACCAAAACCAAAGGGGCAAACCCACAACCTCCCCCTGGCCCTGCACAGATGACCCCTGACGGTGTCACAGAACAGCTGCATCAGTGGAGAGAGCAGATTGTGCTGAACACAGTGAAATGGTGCCACAATAAAAAAAAAAAAAAAATCCGTTTCAATGGCTGCTGTCTTTCCTACAACCTACTACCTAGGTAATCCCTTCCAGCCAGCAGGACTGCTCCCCATGGGAAGTACTTTGACATGGGATGGTCAACAGAGGTGTTGATGCTGTAGAAGGAAGATATGAAATTTGGAGAGGTTGAAGTGGTCAAAGATAGGAGTTTAAACAAGTAAGGTGGACTTCTAAATGCACCCACATGGGACAGAAGCGGGAACTTCGCAAAGCACTAAAATGGATTCAGTGCTTGGGGACAAGGAAGGGCAGAGGATCAAATTTCAGGAAAGAAATACAGAAACAGACGAGGACTGCAGGCACTCAAGGGTGACAGCGGCTAGTTTGGATCAGATCAGATCTATCAGTTTAGGAAGTCTTTGAAATTGGATCAGGTCATAAAAACCCTGCCCCTTCTTCCAAGCATGAAATGGAAATTCTGTATTTTCATTGCCGTGAAATTTGCATTTAGCTTTGTCTGCTTAGGAGGATAGATGCTTGTTACTACTCTTCAAATGTCATACCCCTTTGGAGATAAACACTGAATAACTCTGTGGGAACTGAAGCTCACAGCTTCCCTCTTTTGTAGCAGAATCAAAGAAGTACCTGACCTGAGTAGGTGTTGAGACTCTCACTGTGCATGTCCTTTTCAACAGGAATTTAAAATGTTCTGTGTTTCCTGGAATCTGGTCTGAAACTCAGTTTTAAGCAGAGAAGCAGAAGACTGCAGAAATGTAGTTTGATAGCAACCCAGAGGAGTTTGCATCCCAGGGAGGAAAGGAAATACCACAGGCAGGAAGAAGCACTGCATTTCTATCCTCATTTTCCTGAATGCAGAGATCTGTGTTCCATAATAAACCAGCATGCTATCAATTTAGAATAAGGAAAATTAAAATGTCTTTAAATAAGTGTGATTTGAGGCAGCCTAACCAATCCCAATTTTCAGGCAAAGGTGGTTAAAAAAATATCCTATGCCTGATACAGAGAAACATGCTCTAAATATAAAAAAGGCAACATCTAATGAAGTTTTAGGGGTTTATTGTGTACCACATAGTACTCTTCTCAACTAAGAGCAAATTATTCTTTTTTCTATCAATGATGGATTAAATCATACATGCAACTCTGTCACAACAATGAATATGAAAATTGAAGAAATTGAGCAATACAATTTTTTTTTTATTTTTATGGCAGACAACAGCCTTACAAATAAAAATCACAAATTATTTTTTAAGCACATTGGTTAACTTACAAAAAGAACAAACATCCAGTTGAGATGAAGATCTCTGTGGCCTTCTACTCAGACTCTAGCAGTGGGTTGGGTTATTTTAAAGATTTTTTTAGGCTAAGGATAAAGGGTAGTTTTTGCTGTCATTGCTTGCAGTCCCTGCAGCTGGGCCAGAAAGGAGGCAAGAGACCAGCACAAATCGAACACCTTCACTCAGCACACCACAGAGAGCCACTGCAGCAAGTGATTTTCAGAGATCTGGGCAGACATGAGTATGATGGAAAGGGATGCAGTGCAAAGCCCTGATAACTGATCAGGAGATCCACGTTCTCTGTAGGCTCCTACTGCAAAGTTTTGTGGCTTGAACACAGAAAGTGTTCAAACTGATACTGTCATCAGCAAAACAGTGAGGACAAGTTGAGTGATGCTCTTTAAGAACCTGTGTCTCAGTTCTTATCCTCCAGACATTCATCCGTCTTCAAATAAACTCTGTACTACACTGGCAGTGTAACTGCTACTGAACTGGGGCTTTTTGCCTGGACACCAAGGGGAAGAGGAAATCAGCCTCATCACATCGGCCAGCAAAGGATCCATGCTGGCAAAAATTTGTGGTGTAGAAGCCTGGATGTTAATGAACACGACTCTTTATTCCAAAAGTTATGTTATTTTCTTGGGCAATGGCTATCAGTGGCAAAGGAGTTCTGTCTTTTTTCTTTTTATATTTTCCTATCTTCATGAAAAGAAATTCAGATCTATTTCTGAACATCTCTCTAAGACCTTCATACAAATGACTGTAAAAAGAGGGAGAGCAACTTTTTACATGGGCAGACAGGGATAGGACAAGGGGAAAAAGTTGTAAACTAAAAGAGACAAGATTTTTATTAGAAACTAGGAGGAAATTCTTTAACAAGTGTGTGGTGAGGCCCTGGCACAGGTTGCCCAGAGAAGCTGTGGCTGCCCCATCCCTGGAACTGTTCAAGGCCAGGCTGGGTGGGGCTTGGAGGAACCTGGTCTGGTGGAAGGTGTCCCTGCCCATGGCAGAGAGGTGTCTTTAAGTTCCCTTCCAAGCCAAGCCTTTCCATGATTCCATGACTTTTGTTCAAACTGCTCAGGTCAGAATTCAAAATGAGGACAAAATTTACAAGTCTTCAATGCCAGGATAAGAAAGAGTTGCTCACTTCCAGCAGCTGCCACCTTCTACTTCTCAAGCATTGCTCCTCTCTCTAAGTGCTACCTCCAGATACGCAGAAAGATGTGTTCACATGTTTCCAAATGAAGGCTGTGCCACTGTTGGCAGCACAATTTAAGAGAATCACTGGAAATAAGGCTTGGCCTATTCAGTTTCTGTACCTTTAAAGTCATTGCCTTACAAAATTAAATCTTCCCTTCTGTTTTTCTTGTGGGATCATCCAAGAATCCCAGTAAACGTCTAAGGTAGGATGGATGGGGTTCAGAGAGACCTGGCAGCTCTTCTCTGCGTGTCGCAGAAGGGACAGACCTGTTTCCACAAGATGATAATCTTTTATAACTAGGAAAATCTTAAGATATGTCTGTAAATATGCTCTGAAACACTGCATTATTAAATATAAATTAAAATCATGAACCTGGCTTTGACCATCTTTAGTAGGTCCCTATGCAGTGAGGTATCTGAAGCCCAGCTCTTAGAGAGTGTTTGGGGAGCATTTGAATGGGCCACTGATTCCAGCTCACTGAAGGAAAAGCCTCAGTGTCTGCTTCTGCAAGTGACAGTTACAGGTTTACTAAAGGCTGAAATAATTCAGATAGCATTTGCTTATAAATATCCCAGTACTATGTGGGCAGTTGCTAAATTAGATTTTGAAATTTTTTATTTTTATTTTCTTACTAAGATGGATGCATCAAGGAGAGCTCTGTTATTAAGCCGAGGAAGGAAGTAACCTTTAATTTGCAGATCTGCCAAGGGGCCATTTGGAACACTGAATTATCCCTGTAGATCTCTACATGAAATTGTATTTCCCTTTCATATGACATTATTCAGATAACCAATAACTTTGTTGAACTGCAGACATAAATGCTGTACCTAAATTAATACAGAGGCCAAGCCAAAGGCCACCAGGATGGCTGCATGGCCAGACCCAAGCGTGGTGTAAAGAGGTGGAGATCTATTGAATTCTAATCACCAGGGCTGCATTTCTGACCCAGAGAGCCATGAAGATTTAGTGAGTTATGGTAGCAAGTTGTTTGTAAGCTTCAGATATTGGATTAAAGACCAGAGGTCTTAGAATTGATGGAGTGTGAAGTTTTTTAGTAATCATAAAAGCAGTGCTTGTCCCACAGCTTATTTTCTGTACTCTGCACACCTCCTCCTCCCCACAGCAGACACATAAACCAGAGCACCTCTCACAGCTACATACCTGCCTTTATGTCTCAGTGATTCATTGTATTCTGCCATTGACACTCAGCTCTTTGGGACACATCCTTGGAGGTTAGGATGCTCAGGGATAGACTCCCTGATGGATGATATGCTTTCAGGGCTGCGGAGGAAGGTTTGCAGATTACTTCAAAAGATATCACCTCCAGAACTCAATCAGCCAGTGTTCAAACACACCCATGAGAGCCAAAAAAATCCTCATCTGAGGACAGTGAATAACAATTCATGTGGACATTAGTTCCCTACATACACCCATGACATCACCCATTCCTCTTTAACATAGAGGAGTGCAGGGCAAGAAGGGATTTCCCAGGTCATTGTGTTTTGACCCTGCCTGCTGGAGGCAGACAAAGTATGTGAGACCTTCAAAATAGTCTAGTGTTGTATCCTGACCCCACCCAGAAACAGTTCCAGAGCCTTGCTCCTCTGATGGCTAGAAATTTCTGACTAAAGAGTATCCCCAGCTAGTCTATGCATTTCTGTTCCTTCACCAGTGTTTTCTCCTCTCCTCTCCTCTCCTCTCCTCTCCTCTCCTCT
>VWZT01011242.1:898544-1001740 GCA_013397055.1 Pachycephala philippinensis
GCTGTAGAAGTTTTACTCTTCATTTCTCCTTTCATAAAGGACAATCTCTTGCTCCTGCCCGCTCTACTTTCCTGCTCCTGTCGGTTTGTTATTCATATCACTTGAATGTAGATGGCCAGAATTCCACATTTACATTTTATATAGAAAAAAATGTTACAATTCCTGATGCCTGACCAGTGGTGTCATGACTTACCTACCTCTACTGGATAAGCTTGTGCCAGTGCAGCCCACTGAGGTATTTATCTTTTCATAGCCATGGTGTCTCACAGTCACCTTGTGAAGGAAGATATTTATCTTTCCTCACCATTTCTCCTTTATTGTCTATTAAGTGATCTTGCAAGGATTTTTGAAAAAGATTGTCAGTAACTTCCCCGAGACTGACATAGTTCCTGTCAACTACTAAAGCTTCCTTGCTGTCATTTCACTGTACAGTTCTTGCACTGGTCCTCATGTTTTCTGATTTTACTTACAGTTTCTCACATGGCACTGTCTCAAGTGGTTTTTTGATCTTTTTATATGAGGTAAATCCCACGGATATAATCTCTTTATCAGAGAAAGGTATCAAACAGCACGACATGCTGTCCCTTTGATAAACCTGTGTTGTTTTTAAGTCAGCTTTCTGCTCACCTCCATGTCTCTGATTATTCCTTGCTTTCACAATGATTCAAAGACTTTTGGTACAATCAGATTATTAATGTTTGATTGTCTCTATCACTTTCACTTCTTTTTTTTTTTTTCTCAATAATAGTACTTTTCTCCAACAGTGGTAGCACACATTTATAGAATTGCTGCTGTAAATGCAATTTCAGCCTTCTGGCTTTTGGTATTGCAGGACAGTGATACTCCAGAATGTCCAAGCACATTAATCTCTTTATGTTCCCTATTCCCTCACATTTAACACTGTATTTTCCATCCGTGCATTCTCACTGGCCAGCACACATTTACTTCCAGGTCCAGCCTCATCCATTTTTTTGAAAACTGATGCTAGGCAAACAATTAGGTTTTAATCTGTATTTAGTTTTATCCTTAAAGATTATTAAAACCTTCTTCTTTTCTTGTCCACACTAAACTTGACATCCAAGGGACAATCTAGTGGTCATCACAACACAGACAAGAGAGAAGGGACAATGTCCAGAAAACGTTAACAAGGCAAAGCTACATTTAAATGTAATTCTCTCTTGCTGAGAACTGTCCTGTTTTAGGGATGAAGGATGATCTACCCACGTAGCATTTCATTACTTTTCCTTTGATATATCAGCACATTCAGTGTTGCAGCCCTCCCACCTGTCTGCTTTACTTTATTGTCTGCCATTACCTTGCAGTGCTAAGCTCAGCCTAAACTGAGCTCCTCACAGCACACCCCTGCCATTCCGAGGTCCATGGAGTGCTGTGCCTAAGAAGCTGTCTGAGTGAACTATCAGAATGCAATAAAGATGACTCGAGTGCAATTACAGCTGCTAACTCAGCTTTGAAAATGACATCTTAAGTCAAGAACATCCTACAAATAGACAAACCATAGGCTGCACTGGGAAAGCTTTGACTCCTCAGCAAACCCTGTCCTGGCTCTGTGACCTTGGGCCAATCTTTCACCTCTCCAGGCATCCCTTTCCTCTCAGACCATGTCTCTTTAGTCTGCTGGATCTCTAGCGAGAGAAGTGGATTTTTCTTTCATCTCTTTTTGTTGCCTGATGCTTCTCACAACACAAAAAATATACCAACCCCCTCAGGTTTTGTTTCTGTTTTAATCCTCCACCCCCACATGAAAGCTGAGCTATTCTCTTCCTGGCCTGAGTGTTGTCACAAGCAGATGCACACCTGGGAGTGTGAGTTCTCTGCTCAGAGCACGGTGTGTGACACAGGTGGGAGCAGGGCAAAGGAGCAGAGTGGCTGGATCCTTCACAAGCCCAAACTGGAACTTTATCTGAACTAAACCTCAGCAGAGCAGGAGCATCTTTTTCATTCTTTAAAGGGCTGTTCCTTTAGATACAGCACTCACTTCTTTCAGCATCATGCCAGAATATTTACAGTAGAGTAAGTTTTTCTCACTCTCACAAGGAATAGGTATTCATATCTTCTTTCTAATTTGCTTAAGCCCCTTCAACCTGTTACCAAATTCCCTTGGCTGATACTGCTCCTTCCTATTTTGTCTGTCTTTGCCAATGAACATCACAACATGCTACACACGGCCCAGGTCCTGGGAAGGTGCATCTCTGCTGATGTTCCTTATCCTCTGGCAGCTATTAGTACCCCATAAAATATTAGAAAGTCCTTCCCAAAATCATTACTAGAAATAAAGCTCAAATGCACTTTTTTTTTCCTGTGTGTGGAATTGACCAAAAACTCACCATGACAGCAATAAGTAATTACTGCACATTTGCCTTATTTTTATTTAGTTATATATAAAAGGCATTGCAACATTAGCTCAGGTGATAGCTGAGGGATTTTTTTTTTTTTTCCTCAGGAAGCTTTCATAATTCTTTGACTGAAAGGCAAGTCAAGATGTTTGGACATGTTCCACCTTTCCATGCATATGATTTTAGCTCCCTAAAAACACATCTTCACACCTGAGATACGCATTTGCTCTCCTGCCTTCTCCCTGCAGAGAAAGTCACCTCCCCACACTCTCTGCTTTTCTTAGGAGAAAACCATGAACGAGTGTGAGGAGAGAGATGACTAAGGAAAATAAGAGCAGTCTTCCCCGATGGGTTGGCTCAACTCTAGCTTGGCCAAAGTCCTCTGAATGCTGAGAATCCCTACCCATGGCAAAATTTTGCCAAATGAGCCCTATCTGCTGTGAGCAGATCTGTCCAATGCATGTAGGTGGCAACGTGACGTTTTTACCACTGCTAAAGCACATTTTCAGGTACAGCAGGGTGTGGAGCTTGCATTTTCAAAGGCAAAAAGCTTCCCTTCTTCCTATCATTGCTTTTCAATAGATTACTGAGAACTCACCAGTGTTAAACTTCTGGGGCTGATTTCTGACACAGACGTGGGAGATTTGCTTCTTCAAAAGTCGTTAGCAAGGGTTGAACCCCTGACCTGTGGAGCTGAACACAGATCTACACCTCTCAAACTCAAAGCTGAACCTCACTAGCTGCATCAGACTCTTATCTTCTTAGACAACAGGGATGCATGACGTGCACTTTGAAGGCACCTGCAAGTTCTCCTGAAGTCAACTATCTGAGGGCAAGGACTTGGCCTCTCAGTATTTTGTGGATTTCCTTGCTCAGACCAGTCAATTAAAACACAGTGACATTTGCTACAATACTCCCTTTTCCAGCTGCCTTTTAGGGTTTTTCAACAGGCTTTGGTGCCCAGCAGGAGCTATAACGGGAGCAAGTGTCTGACATTTTAAATTCAATTCCGTGACACTTGCCGGAACGACCCTTCTGAAGTCAGTCACGTAACGCTCCCCTCATCCACCTGTCCAAGCAGGTCTGACTTGAGTGAATGCTTCTGCTGACAGAATTAAGTTTTCTTTGCTAAATTTATGACACGTGTAGTATTTATCGATGGAGGTTGAACCGAAGATGAACCCAAATAAAACCTTTCCCATAGCCATAAGCCAAAAGAGAGAGACAGAAATAAAGAAAAAGAAGATAAAAACATCAACTTTGTTACTTAGACCAAGTCCAGTAGGAATATGACAGAGGACAAAGATGTTTTGAGCTCTGAATGTATCAATGTGAGCTGTAGAATGCCACTGGGACACTGCTGTCAGCAGCATCCCTGGTGAGTTCTTCAGTTCAGGTTTACAGAAGCATTAAAATACTGAACATGGAGGGTAAGATGGAAGAAAAAAACATAGAAATAAAAAAGCCCACCATGTTTTCATGCCTGCCTGATTGGTATGATGGTCTCAAACTATGTGGACACCCACTGAGTGCTCTCACAATAGCAGAAATTTTTCTGTTTAATGGAACACTTCCCCAGTGGTCACTGTGGTCCTCTTCAGTGCACTTCATTGCTCAGCCATGGATCAACTTGGTTGTACCTTCTCTCACAGCTGATCTGACTCAAAATGATGCTTGGCTGCCAAGAAGGTTTACCCTCTGAACAGGCTCAAACCTCCAAGCTGTGGAGCCAGGGGATGGTCTGGAGAGGGAGAGAGACTCTATCTTATCTCAATTTCCTCCTGTTGCTGACAGCATGGTTGTCCTTCTGTTTGTACAGAAGGATATTTCACATAAGCAGGAATGGTGCTGATACAGGCTAAGCTCACTGGGCCCAACTCCAGAAGACTTGACGGGTGTCTCCTCTGCCTCCCTGTGTGGTCACTCTCTCAAGACACCAAGTGGGTGCTCAAGATTCATCCCAATTTAACAAAGTGCTGCTGCTTGTGCCTCAATCTCTCCTCACTTTGTCCCAAGAAGCAAAGCAGTACTTTTATCCTTTGCACCACAGCAGGGCAATCACTTCTGGAACAGGGAAGAAAAGTTAGGTGCTGAGCTGGACACATAAAACAGCAGAGCTAATTGACTGGAAAGTGTTTAGCAAGGTATTCTTTGTTAAGAAATAATGAATCAACAAGACCCTTTGCTCTTCTTTTTTTTTCCTAAAAACCAGTTCATTTTTGTTGGAGAAGATGAGAAATCAAAAGCAGTACCTGAGTACTGATCTGAAATCAGTCAGTACCTGAGTAGAGGAGGGAGACACAGACCACTCTCTTCCCACATGTGCACAGTTGCTGCTCAGAGTGGTATCAGACATTGAGGGGAGATTGAAAGAGCCCTTTTCCTTCTAAAAAGCAGAGCATCCACAGCGAGCTCGGGAGAGGGACTCGATTACCAAGCTGTTTGCTCTCTCAAGACTGCTCTGTTCCTCGACCTCCCCTTCCTCATTTCTCAGGAAAAATAAATAAGTAAACACAAACATTTTGATAGGTCTCCAATGCACATGGGTTTGGCACAAAGAACTCCTTGAAGCTTCAACATTTTTCACAAGAAAATGGATTCACACTCACTTCTGATGACACAAACCATTTTCTGCTATGAACAGCCAGCATTCAAAACTACCTCTGAACATCCATCCTTCAGCCAGTTCCTGAAATATGTGCCCCTTTAAAGTGCTTCTGTTGGGTTTCTGATTAGCCTTCAAAGGCTAATCTACCTCATGAGAATTTAATTGCTTAGGGTGTTGGTACGTAAGGACCACAGTTCATTAATGACCAAATAAAAGACGTTTTATTCAACATGAAATGCCGTTCTTATTATTCCTTTTAATCATTTGAATGGGCTTGATGATAAGAGGCAGAAATATTCTCAGGCATCCAAGAATAATTAATCTTGTTTGTTTATGCAGGGAAAATGGATAGATTCATGTAATATAAAACAAGGGCAAGGAAAATGTAATTTTACACGAATGTCTTATTATTTAAATGCTTACTTCTGCTTCACATGATTGAAGAGGACAAGGAGATCAGAAAAATGAAAAGATTTTTTAAAAACAAAACAATTCTTCCAACACTCTCCCATCTGTTTTCTTTCACACACAGGAATTGCTCACAGACAACTTTGTGGCAATTTTAATGACTTTTGTTGAGCCTCTGAATGAGGGGAGGAAAGACTCACCCACACAGGGAAAGCTGGCGAGCACAAAAATAACAGAGGGTCAGAGAGATTTCACCCAATTGAAAATTTCTTTGTAAGGCCACTGAACTATTTCAAACAGTAATCTACTGCTTGGAAACAGAGAAACACACCCCCAGTGCACAGCCAGGGATGCTGCCACGGGAGCAGGTGCATTGTCACAGTCTGCAAACTCTGGAGTACGTATGAACCTCCTTTTTGGAGCCAATTGTCCTGAAAAAACATGGCCACAGGCTTTATTAGAGCCTGTTCATATGTGGAGGCTGTTGTCTGGATCAATGAGATCCTGCTTCTGGCGTACTCAGTGTCTGGCAGCCTCAGGTGAAAGGCTGAAATGAGCAAAGATGTCTCAGATGACAACGGGTCAGCCATAATTCAGGATCAGCCATAATTCAGAGCAGCCCTGCCTCTGCTGCAAGCTTTGTCTTGTGGATCCACGTGGCTGTAACAGGAACTGGATACTGCCAATCAGCATCTTTCCCTCAGGGACATTTGGCCACCATTAGGAAAGGGCAAGGAAAATCAGCTGTGTTTTCCTGAGCAATTGTCTACCAGGCAAGACTTTCAGTGCTCTCAGAAAATGGCAACACAAAGAACAGAGAGGAGAAAAGCTTCAGCCATGTGCCAGCTTGAACCAGCTGAGAGCATCACCAACACTCAGTACTGAAAACACTTTTGCTGACTGCAACAACTAGTAGCTGGTTTTCTTCTGAGGTCATATGGCTCTCCTTCGGTAAAATGAGTTCCTACAGTGGGACTCACATCAGGGAGGACAGAGACACCCATGTTTTGCAGAAATTCTCTGTTCACCTCACACCTCAGTGCTAAGCCTTGTCTTGCATGAGACTGGCAGAAGCCAAAGTGACCCAGGAGGGTTTAACTAAGACACCCTCCTGCCCCATTTGCAGTCTGAAGACACAAAATGACCTCAAGCTGTGATTTTCCAGGACCTCCTGCTGAAGAGGTGTGGAGAACTCCCACACTGACTGATAACTGTGCAAATGACCGTAAAGAGCAAAGGAAAATCAAGGCACAGCTTTCTCCCGTTCAATCCAATGGCTCTGGCTCCCTCACCCTTACAGGCACCCTCCAGTCCTGCCCCTAGGAGACGTTTTCAACTGAGACCAAGAAAATAAAATCTGTAAACTCTCCAGCATTTATCTCTGTGCTGCCTTCCCCTCACAGAGGAACCAGGATCTACACACGGCATGGGACAGGGAAGGACAAGAGCACCAGGACAGATGCACCCGTTTTTCTAAACCAAGTGTTTGAAGCTAGAGGAAAAGGCTGTGCAGAGGATCAGTCCCAAAGTGGTATGAACATGGTGAGCCTTCAAGTGTAAAGATTTAAACGGGGTTTGAGCCTGGCAGAATGAGGGGTCCAAGTCACAGCAACCAGAGGAGGACCATTTTCCTCAGCAAGGACTGAACTCGTGAGAAAGGACAATCCTTAGCTCTCTGTCTATCTCTCTGCAGTGCCTGATGAGATTTTCCAATCTTCCAGTAAAATGATTATGCAGTTTAAACATTCACTTAAAGTAATTCATGGCTAGACAATTTCAGAGCATTTAATTCTGCTTGATTATCATTTCCCTTATTACTTCCATCATTATAGGTGCAGCATGAATTTTATTTGTTTTAGGCAGATGAAAGACAAAAAAGAGACATATAAATCTTCTACTGATCCCTGGTAGCTAACAACCTTTTGGTTTGGAAAAGCAGACAGATGCAGGGTTATTTACCCTTTTCCAAATACGACCAGGCAATATTTGAAAATTAGACCTCAGACTTTTCTGTTTGTTCTAATATTTGATTAAGCTGCCAGATAAACATTTTTCAGCACTGAAAATATCCTTTCTTTCCAGTTAATGGCATTAATATGAATTACTGTGTTTAAATTATCTTCAACTTTTTAACGGGGTGTGTAAAATATTTTTAGGTAGATATGCAACTTAAATGTCAATCCTTGTGTGCTACTTTGATTCCACTGAGCATTTAGAAAAGAATTTCTGTCATAATGTAACACAGGAAATTCAGTCATGATTTATGAAAAGCCTCATTTAACATTAATAGAGCTACAGGGACCATTTGCCCCTGGTCAGTGCTGTATTCTTAAGGCAGAGCACAAAAATGTGCCTTGAAATATGCTTTGCAGTTCCACAAGAGGAGAGAGAGAGAAAGAGGGGGATTTCAGCTTTCCTGCTCAACTTTAATTGCAAAATAGTTGGAATAACAGAAATGAAATGCATTGAGCAGTCTCAGGTAGGACAATCCAGCACACAAGGAAATGTAAATGAAATTCTGTCATCCTTGTTTCTGGGTTCCTCCTGTTTGCAGCACATGCCCTGGAAGGGTATAAAAAGGGCTGTAAAAGCAGGAAATGGAGCAGAAGAGACTCTGTGACCCTGAGGTGCAGGAAAGCCCCCAGAACAGAGAGTGCAGGGGTGCCCTGTCCTCTTCCTCCCTAAATGAGCTACCTCAAAAGTCTTCCCAGATAAAGAGAGAAGGAAATAACATAACTGTGCTGAGCTCAGAAGAGAATTTTGTCCTAGAGAATTACTAAAAAGCCATACACTTTGCCAGCTAATAAGGTAAAATTATATAAATACAAACAATACATAGTACATAATAATACTGTTATAATTTCTGGGTCTTACTCCATGCCTATTATGAATGTGGGCTTGAGAAATTTGATATTTTTCATAGAAAAATATCTAAAAACCCCAAAACTTTTCCTGCTTTGTCTTTTCAATATAACCTCCATGCTCTCCGAGGACATTCTGCCAGGCAGACTAAAAATATGTCCTTAAATGAGATTTACAAAGAAAGAATGATCAGAACAAGAAGAAAAGTCCCACAGAAGATAATTTTTAATTGTCTCTGAACAAACAGGATTCTTGACTGAGCAAGGTCAGGGAATCATGCCCAAAACCTGAACTGGGAGCCTGTCAGGGTAATGTCCTCTTCAATGTCCTGGGGCCTGGATGCTGCAAAGGCAGGAGGGCAGCTGTTCCAGAGCACTGAACTGAACACCAAAGATAAACAGGACAAATTGCTGTCTTTTCAACAACTTTTATCCACCCTGGAGTGGAGAAAGCTGGTTACACATCTCCCAGACATCAAACCATGAGTGACAGCCACCCCTCTGGCTGCCTTTATCAGTGCATGGAAATACATCACAAATGAACAGTCTAATTGCAGTAGCCAGCCACGTTGTGAGACCATGAGCATTGTCCTGAGTTACCCACTTGTTGCTTGCCCAGGCTGCTGTAGGGAAGAGAACCTGCCCACTTTTCAAATGACAGTCTCCTCCCTCCAGTCAGTCCCATCCAGCTGAGGAGGAAGATGCATTCCCAGCCTCAAAAATTCCCATACTTGGTCTTAACTCCATCTCAGGGTATTAAGCTGTGAATGTCTCACCAAGTAGCTCAATGTGAGGGTAAAAAATGATGCTGATCTTTCTCCTAGGCACACTGAAGCCAGCAAACTTCCACAGCCCTGTCTGTTGTGCCAGTCAGCCAAATCATTCCTCCCGACTGCTAAAAAGCTCTGAAGACATTGTCCCTAAAAGGGACAAAGGATTTCCTTTTTCTTCCTATCTCTTCAAAAGCCTCTCCAGCTCTGAAGCTCCTGGAGTCATTGTTGTTCTAGAGGCTCTTCCTCTCTCGTTCATTTTAGATCCAATTTGCTGCCTTTGTCCCTGCTATGTGGTCTGTGCTCATCTATGGAGTCAGATATTTCTGATCTTCTCATATTTTCTATAGTTAAAAGGGTTGGGAGTCGTAAGCCCTATTGCAGTTCCTACAAAAGGGCATTCCTCTTACTTCTATCCAATGTGCTTTTTTTGTAAATGGAGGGTGACATTACAAAGCATTCTGCTCCATCCCAACCCCCTGAGCTGCACACTGACTGCCATCTCCTTGCCATCCCCCCTATGCCTCTCAGAGGTTTGATAGCCCAAAGGCTGAGCTTCACACACCAGCTCCTTTTAAAAGAGAATTACCTTTTTAATGAATCCTTATCGCTGGTAATTATTCTGCTCACAACTAGATGACAAGCTACTGGATCTAGGGTCGGGTTACAAAATTCTGCCTCATTAAAACCTCAGATGTTCTGACACAGCCATCATCTGTTTCTGCCACAAGCTGTAATTTCATTGCAATCACCAGGCTAGGTTACAAACCACGAAGTGTTATTCCCTGGCATTCATTTGACAAAAGAAAACACTCCAAACCAGAACATGCTTTTCAATAGCATTCATGGCCATAACATGTTCCTGATGCAAACAATTCCAAGGCAACCTTCTTCTGCAAGAAGGTCACTGGCGGGTTGAGGTATGGACACGTGCAACAACCAGTGACTACAGAACATGACCATTGCAACAGTGATATTCCCCACAAGCAAAACCCCACAACCAAATTCAGAGTTAGCTTAATTATTTGCAGCCAAGACATCATAAAGTCTTTCTCTAAGGTTATAGAAATTAAGCAGCTCTTTCCTGTATGTGTTTGTGCATGCCAAAGAAACTGTGTGACAGTCCTGCTACAATAAAACCAAATTCAACTGGAGCAGAAATCTCAGAGATGTTTCATGAAAATTGGCTGACAAAGAGAGCTTGTAAAGTACTAAAAGATGCAACATGAGCACACACTTCATTAGACACCAGACAGCCAACCACAAGATATAACCTGGAGGAAAACAGGCTGCATTAACTCCAGTGGAAAGAGACCGATGTGCTTTTAACAGGGAGCCCCGGACGCCCAGCATCCTTGCTGCTTTTAGTGTTAAGTACTTTGTTTCACAACAGGTTGGGAATGATAATTGCACTCAGCGGTGTAACAAATCCTCCCAGAAACTGAAGTAATGTCTAACTTTTTAAATATTAATTTTGGAGAACAAGAATTTCAAGTGAACTGCCTGGAATAAGTGAAAATCAGTGTTTTTTGACAGGCACATTTCATGGGAATTTTCAGCTCAGTTCCATGCACAACTCCCATGTTGTCATTGACATTTGGAAGCCCTTGAGATTTAAGCATTAATCCTGGCTCATCTGGATCTGTGTGTTTTAATGTCAATATATTTAAAGGTTCGTTTTACAAAGGACCCGTGATCTCTCAGGAATGTGAAAGCACAAGAGCAGATTATCAGCCAGACAACAGCATACATTATTGGAAAAAATAATGATGCTGACAGAGAAAAATATTAAACAGTTAAAGAATGACCTCACTTCCACTAAACTGAGACAGATAATTAAATCATCTTATGTTTGTTCAATTCAAAGGGCAAGTATCAGTAAAGTGAAACATAAGCAAGCAGAGCCAGTGAGGGAAATGCCACTGCCACCACAAGATGTCAGAGCTGGAGCCATGGTTTGATGCTATTGAGGCCACAAGTGATGGCATTGCCACCATCCTTGTCTACCATAAACATTCAATGTGTCATTGTAGAAACTTACTGGCTTCCATCAGGGCAAAATGTTACTATAATTAAAGCAAAAAAAAAAGTGTTCCCCCAAAACGTATTTTGCAAACTTTCTTTCATTTTGAAAGGAATGGCAAAATAAAATCACAATGTGCTTTGCATATCATATGGCTGTTTACTTAAGCATACTTTCAACCCTATTGAGGAGTCAATTTCCCAATTCTCCAACAGGAAAAGACTATATAAATATCATAAATTCAAACAGTGGCATCAAGTAACCATATTTACTCTATCTGGGGAAAAAAAAAAGAAAACTCAGGAGATTTATGCCTAAACTTATGCCAAAGACAAAGTGTTTTGCTCTTTTCTTGATCTAAGAATCAACCCACATGCTCTGTGGCACAGGGCGGTGACAGCTGGAAATGTGCAGAAACACTCCACATGAGCAAGATGCTTGGCAGAACATTTGGCTTTGGCACTGGAGGAAAGAGTCCTACACTTGCTAAATACAATTTCTTCCCCTTGCTGACTGCTAGACCAGAAAACCTTGACATGTCTGCACCAGTTAGAGAAGGCTACACAATGTTTTCAGAAATCATTATGTTTATTATAGAACATCAGCAGGAGGAGGATGTTGGTAATTATTTAAACAGGTGATTATGTAAAATACTATCACCAAACAATTTGTATCCCTCTTCAGAGAAACCTGAACAATGTTTTCCATTAGTGAGAAGCTGAATCTGCTGCCATTCTTGGAGTTATGATAAGTAATCAGTAGAGCTATGATAAATGCTTTGAGTCACTGTATGAAATCAATATGCCATCAATGAATTTTATATTTATATTCCTACATAACATCCCAAGTGTTACCTGCAAGAGCGTTTGCAATCTTAAAGGATAATTAGAGGGCAGTTTAGTGACATCATATCCATTTATCTTACATAGTCACGCCAAAGGAGGTTGATTATGAATCTTGAAAGTCTCATAATTGCTTATATCAGTTAATTCTGTCTTCAGACAAATTGGTGAAAACATGCAACAACACTCTCTACAGAGCTGTTCTGCTCTGGGCTGCAAGCAAACACTGATAGCCTAAGTGGAAAAAATTGCAGAGTGTTTAAATAGTGCAAATACCACAAGCGTTAATAACGGACAAAATAATTCACCTGCACAATTTAGTAAATAATTATTTTCACTCTGCTTTCTAAGCTGGACAATGCCACCTGAGCCGTGGTGGTTTAAGTAGGCAATGACAGGAGCTGTTTTGGGGTTCACACTTGCAGTTGGCCTGAGCTAAGCTAGGCACTGAGTCATTGGACTGCCAACCATCCCTGTGTGTGGCTGAGCTGACCCTATCATTCAGACAAAACTCTAGTTCATAAGTTGCTAAAGCTTTACCTCTCCTCCTTCCAGCCAGAAACTCTTGGATTTGGGGAGCCTTCATCAGGGTTCACATATGACCAGTATAACTAGAAGGAAATTGATCTCACTTAATCTTTAACATCTGAAAAAATGAAGTGTTAAATCGGAATATGTCACATCAGGCTCACATTATAGTCATTGGAGAGAAATTGGCACTTCTAGGGTGAGAGTCACTTGACTAATTTTAGGTGTCTGCTTCAGAATGAGATAAATTGCACCATAGATACCAGTGACTTACACTGACTAAATCTCAATTGATTTAGTCATGGTGTAGTCAATGGACATATTGACTAGCTCATAGAGGTGTCTGCATTGTAGATATCTAGATTTATTCAGACAAACCTCTGTGTGGGGCCATAATTAGTTTTCTAAACATAGGAGTACTTGCTATGCAAAGTGCCCTTGGGCATCTGGGACTGAGTCTGGCAGACAGCACACAAGATCTACAGAAGACTTGCCTCCTGCAGTGGCATTGTTTGGGTGGGAGATCCTTGGACACCTCAGCTGGCCCCAGGTGTGCTTGGCCCATACTATGTGTAGAAAAAGAAAATTGATGACATTTTCAGACAAGCCAGGTCTCCACACCACCTTTCACAGTGGCAATGACAGCAGCAGCAGCTTGGCACCACACATGTGCCCAGGGAAAGGAGTTTAGCAATGTGTGCCCAGCAGTCACATCGTGCTGCAGGCTGTCCCCTGCCAGGCAGAAGGACCTCTGCAGGTGCCACCAACAGCAGGCCCTGCTGCACAGCTCCCACTGCAGTCACCACATTATGCAGTTTATCTCGCCAGCTTACTGAGCTCTGCTTCAAGATTTGACAGGTCACTTTGCTCTTACTCAACTGTCTGAAAGGTAGTTTTGTGAATTGGAGCAATCCAGTCTAAACCCATCCATGAAAAATTTATAGCAATTTTGTGTTGTTCTAATTCTGACCTTTGGCTGAAATCGTTCTTTCTCCTCACTTCTACTTTCTCCACTGTTACAGGCAGTTGCCTGAAAGATGCACATGCATCTTTTCTCCAAAGGATAAAAAGGGGAGAAGAAAGCATCTCATTTTTCTTCCTGGGGAAATGAACACATAGCCTAGTCATTAGTAAAATGAAAATGCTGCTTAACTAACCCTGTATGTCTCTGTTCAATTCGCAGCCTGAAAGCAACGAATTTAAAGTGCAAAATATTTTTTTTTCAACCTTGTTAGAAAGGATTAAGACTGGTCCTTCTTTTCTCCAGTTTGGTAGTACAGGGATTTACGTCTGGTAGGAGCCTGGAGACGTGGCTCCTGTTGGCTGGCATTGCTATCCCCCAATTTCAAAATGTGTAAATCACTCACTTTGAAAAATTAACCAGGATTGTCTCAAATATTTTTAAAGGCTTCTGAGGTGAGCCAGACACTTCTCTCTTCTTCTCATTATGCTTTTTCTCCCTACAGTTTAAAATAATAAAACATCAGTCTTTCTGCAAGTGATGCACATGAGGAAGTCACTACAGATTAGAATGAAGCACATAAAGTTGAAAAATTATATCGAATGCAGTAATGGAGGCTGCAAGAATAACTAGTTAAACAACGGGGGAATAAAAATATAATTCCTTGAGAATCTATGAAATAAGACAACTTTCCACCAGTCTGGAGCTATGTTCCCAGAAGGATGAGTCTAGTACTAGACTGAAATCCAAAACTGACCTTACTCTGAGACACAGGTGAAGAAGAAAACTGATGTCTGATCAGACAGAGATCGATGCCATATGTATAAATTGATATTTGACCTTATCAATTTGTTGGAATTAAAAAGTTCTTCCTGGATGTATTAGTTTTGGAATGCTCCAACAGACTGAAGGTTGACTGCTGCCTGTCCTGTAGCCTTGGAGACCTGGTTTCCTGTTACCTTGCCCCAGCCCCTTGGCCATCTGCCTGGTTGTTTTTCAAGAAACTTCAGTGATTTTCCTGGCTCTGGTTCTCAGCATTCCAGGTTTCTATGGCTTTTGGGGTGCTACTGCTGGCTAGGGAAGCAGTCACCCTCAGTTTGTCACTCACAATAAGGAGATTTCTTTTCCCTCTAAACAACTCTTGTAATGGGATGGGACCACAAAAACAGGAGACACCAACTTTTACTATAAGAAGTTCTGGGATTTCAAAGGTTCTGTATCTTGTATGAATATCTGAATTGGTCTGCAGGCTTCACGCAAAAAAAAAAAAAAAAGAGAAACAGGAATGGTGTAACGTTGCTCCCGTTTTCTCTGTACCTTTGCTAAATTTAGTTCAGCCCTGTCCTTGAGGTGAATTTGGTCTTGTGTAAATATTCAATGACTTTGAAGTGCTGTACAAAAGGAAATTGATGTCATAACTGCAATTTATATCGAAACCACGTTGTTGGTTGTCAACAAAAGAGTCCATCTGCATTCACTTCTTGACACAGCAGTGAACAAGAGGCACAGGCACGACTGCAAACCATTTGTATTCTCAGCAGGATGCAGACTGCCAGGGACTGAATGGAATATCATTAGCATCACGAGATTTTTAAGTGTCCAGTACAGATGCTAGAAACTGCCTAACAAGAATCTAAAACCTATAAAATAACCAGTTCTGCTGAGTAAACCCTATAGAAGTTTATGAATCTCCATGTGAGGGCCCTAATGAGTTGTGATAATTTGTACTGTTAATCATCTAGCACACATTCTGTGTAGGATATCTCCTCAAAAGGCCATACAAAATCATCTGCCCTCCAAAAATCTCTAACCTCTGTGAGCTCAACCTAAATCCCAGCAGCATTAACACAATCTTCTCACTGATTCCAGTGGCATTTGGATCAAGGCATTTATCCAGCCATAAAGAAAACACAATGAAACTGTTCAGTTCAGGTTTTGATGAATGGACAAGTTATAGGTCACTGTCGTGTGCTGCATCACTTACTTTGGCAATGGTGTGCAAAGCAAAAACATTCATTCCATTCGTTGTCAGAATGTGAGCTCTGCTCAAGAGAGTGCTTGTCCTCTGCATAGAGATACGAATCCCAGGGGTGTTTGCTGAGGTGGTGTTGATCTATCTGTAATGCAAAAAAGTCTCAGATATTCATGAAATACACTCAAGTTCCAGCACCTTCAGTCTGATAAAAAAAAAAAAAAAAAAATCACCAGAATCAGCAAACGTTGTTCTACCAGTCCAAACCAAATACACAGAAAAATAGAATGAGTGTACAAGCGTAAGAAGCCAACTGTGCTCACAACAAGCTCCAGAACATTGCTGATAACAGCCTTTAAAGTCCCACACAGCTGTGTCCTCTGTCTGGGAGCATCTCCAGGACACCTCACAGCACATCCAGCAGCAGTGCTACAAAATCTGGGAAGTTTTATGGCCCAGACCTGCACAACTGTTAATGTGCTCAGAGAGGAAAATCTAACTGGGTTTTAAAGATTAAAAATTCAAGCTTGAACCAAAAGACTTGGACAGCTTGGGTCGGTAGAACAGAACCGTACTTGAGACACATAGACAGACTTGGGTGTCTGGCTTTGGGATGAAATCTGAAGTAGACTCCATGTTTTATCTTAATTTTTTAATTGCATTAAAATTAGACTTATAATTTGTGAATAACAGAAAACTTTTTTTCTGAGATTCTTAAGCGCTTTCTGCTTCTATGGATTTCAGTGGGCACAGTTTTCATGTAAAAATGAAGCCACTTTGGTACTTCCTAGCATTCCACAAAAGAGTAAGGGCAGTACTTCTGGTACCTCTCACAGACCCTTTCAAACACCAGGGCTAAGACCAGGACTTCTCTGAAGATTTGTGTATTGGGGAGGATATTTCAAGATCCAGAAAAGAAAAATATTCTTTTACTGCCACTGCCTAGTCTTCAGTGACATGTGTAAACACACCCGGATTCACTAATAGTACAAATTTACCCAAAGCTTATAGTGACTATAGCCAAAACTGCAAGTTTGCAACAAAGCCTGGAACCTGTCAGTGCAGTTTCCAGTTCTGGACTGCAAGTTTCACTGGGGTCTTTTTCCCTGTCTCAGATAAATGCCTTTTCAAGTGGTAAGGCTCCCTTTGAAAGCATGAAAGGTGCTCCCCTTTGAAAATGCCTTCTGTGGAGGTTAGGCATTCCTATGATCAATTTTTCATGCTGCCTTTCTTCTGTCTTTGTGAGGTTCTGATTTTCAAATGATAACCTCCTAGAGTCATTGCACATTTTATTTTAGCTGAGCTATCATTAAAAATAACATCCTCATCATATGTCTCCCAGATAAATCATGTTTTGTTATGCAGGACTTTTTTTTTCCCTACAGTGAAAAGGGTAGCAGGACTTCCTTCACAGAGAACAAACTGCAACATTTTCCCTCAAAGAGATAGACATATTGACTAGAACTGGCTCACTTACAGTGAGGAATTGTGGGCAAATTGCTTCAAATTGTTTAAGATCAAAGTTGAGTGGTTGTCAAGAGAAGTTAAACTTGAGACATTTAAGCTCAAATGCAGACCTCTGTCATTTCTGTTAATAAATCAATCCATCAGCTGGATGCAGTCTTTGCCTGGTAGTTGTCAATAGCTCAGATAAGAGCCAAGAAGCAGATAGGCCTATATCCAACTGCAGGAATAAAACCGGACACAAAAATAATGTGAACTTGCGTGCTTTTTTAAGTTATAGCCCTTGATTTGTCTATGGTTAAAATAAAATGTAGTCTCAGAGAGATTGTTGTCATGATATAGCCAGCTTAGTGAGACCCAAAGTTTATCAAACCTCGCAGAAAAGACCTCTTGAAATTTCTGGTGTAGTTGCTTGAGGACTGATCCTATAGAAGTCTCTTTTACATAAAACTGTTTATAAGTGGAAAATTGCACATTTGTTGTTCAGGGTTTTATTCCAAAAAAGAAGCCTTTGAAAGGTAACTAACATTAGCTATGAGAGTGTATCTTCCTACCTGCTAGAGAGCAGCTCTGCTGAGAAGGACCTGGCAGTCTTGGTGAGAGGCAAGTTGACCATGAGCCAGCAGTGCCCTGGCCAGGGCCCCAGGAGGGCCAGGGGTATCCTGGGGTGCTTCAGGAAGAGCGTGGTCAGCAGGTAGAGGGAGGTGATCCTGCCCCTCTAGTCTGGATCCCACATCTGGAGTCCTGTGCCCAGTTCTGGGCTCCTCAGTACAAGAGAGAGAAGGGGGTACTTGGAGAGGGTCCAGCAGAGGGTCACAAAGATGATAAAGGGTCTGGTGCACCTCTGTTCTGAGGAAAGAATGTGGGAGCTGGGCCTGGTTAGTCTAGAGAAGAGAAGACTGAGAGGGAATCTCATTAATACAAATAAATGTCTCAAAGGTGGTGTCAGAGGATGGTGCTGGACTCTTTTCAGTGGTGCCCAGCAACAGGATAAGGAGCAATGGCCATAAAACACAGGAGGTTCCACCTCAATGTGAAGAAATTCCTCGCATTGAGGGTAGCAGAGCACTGGAACACAGCTCCAGGGAGGTGATGGATTTTCCTACTCTGGAGACATTCCAAACCCTCCCAGAGGCGTTCCTGTGTCACCTGCTCCAGGTGACCCTGCCTTGGCCCTGGGGTTGGACTGGATGATCTCCAGAGGTCCCTTCCAACCCTGACAAATCTGTGATTCTTCACCACCACACTCATGTGCACAGTGGAGGATGTCCTAATTGGGTGATGAATTCTCTCAGAACAAAGACCTCTGGGACTATCCTGCTTAACCCACCATTAAGATCTAGAATGTAAACCTCCTGCCATAGGTTTCCCAGCAGGAAGAGCTCTGCTTATTCAAATAAGCTTGTGCTCAAGCTTATTTGTCAATAAGTGAAGTAGATGATATGTGGGCCATGATAATTGTTAGCCCATGACAAGTAGCCCAGGACTCCTATTTATATGAGATACAGAAGAAAACCTTGGGACACTTTCTACATGAGTTGATCATAATATGCAGTCTTTATCCATGTGCCAATGAACAAAGTATGAGTCTTTGTTTTGGGTTGTTTTTTTATAAGGAGGTGCTATATAAAGAGGTTCATGTGCAGAGTATTAAAAGTACTTAAAATTAGGTACATTTATTATGAATTCATCACACATGCTGGTAACACCTTTAATCCTTCAAAAGGACTTTAGAGAGTGAATGAACAAAGCCTAGCAAATAGGGCTGCTCTAAATATTTGCATAGAGCCTTCAGTCTGTACAAGCTGGATCTACACCCACGGAGCCCAGTGTAACATTCTCAAAAGCCTTTCAGACCTGGAGTGAGGCTGTTTGCACAGCTCTGTGAAGCAAATCCCACTGGCCTCTTCCACACTGAAGTTTATTCAGCTTTCCAAGAGCCTGCAGCACTGGGGCTGCACAGTGAGACTCAGTGGAGCTCACCCAGCCACACTCAGACCTTTCTGTGGTAGGTGCACACTGGGGCCCTCGCTTTACAAACACACCCAGAGGCACAGTGTGGAAACTGTGATTAAATACAGAGTGAATAAAAGAAGAAGAAAAAAACCCAAACGAACAGGTCAAATAAATTATTTGTTACGCATTGTTCACTCAGCATCCCTTGGAAGCAAGCAAACTCATAGCAAGGTCTGGAAATGCTGTGCTCTTCCAGTGTTGGTGTATTTTAATCGTGTTCAGCTCTTCTTATTTTTTCCCCTCTAATTGGCAGACCTTCAGACATTTCCACAGAGGAAGGAACCCCTGGATAATAAGTTAGCCTAAGCTTTTTTTTTTTTCCTTATTTCCCCTTCAGGATCCCTAAGAAGTAAGCAGATTCCCTCTTAGCCTCCTACCCTCATCTTCCCTCCAGGGGACCACACACTGAAAATCAGACTGTGCACATTTTTCTGTACATCTCCAGCTCAGAATTTTTGTAGTTCTCTATCTAAATGAAGCCCTCCCATTTTCAGANTGGGGTTTTTTTTTGTTTTGTTTTGTTTTTTTGAAGTAGCAGTTGGCTGGACTGATTCTTTCTCTGAAAAAATAGGTCTTCTGTTAGGTCCTCTGGAGGATAGACTGGAAATGTTCTCAACTGTCTGTAGAGAAACGTTTCCAGAATTCTGTCACTTTATCAGCTAAGACACTGAAGTCACATGGAAATAAAAAACATACTGGAAAATTAGAAGTTTGTCTAAAAAAAACAGAACTCTGCTCATATGCAAAAAACCCTCCAGTGACCAGTTTAAGCACTTAAAAAAATCTCTAGAGCTTTGCTTTCTTGTTTTGAAAGAGTCTGGCCATCCTAAATCTGTTCTAATCAAGTATCTGCTGGTCGGGGAGGAGAGTGACAACTGATCTTNCGGAAATAAAAAACACACTGGAAAATTAGAAGTTTGCCTAAAAAAAACAGAATTCTGCTCATGTGCAAAAAAACCTCTAGAGATGAGTTTAAGCACTAAGAAAAAACCTCTAAAGCTTTGCTTTCTTGATGTGAAAGAGTCCGGCCATCCTAAATCTATTCTAAGTATCTGCTGGTCAGGGAGGAGAGTGACAACTGATCTTGACAATCATTGATACAAAATCAAAATGACAAAGTGGATTATGTGCTTAATAAGAGATAAGGAATGACTGGGAATCTACAGAGCATGACGTACTTGATTAAAAGTGGCTTTTATCTAAAAATGGCACCCTAGACAAATTTGCATTAATGTGTTCAAGTTAAGCAACAATAAGAGGAATAAGTCACCTTTTGAGAAGCAAAAGTGATGTTTTTATGCTAAATAATTTGATAAAAACAAGTCTACTCTGTTTCTTGGTCTCTCCACTGTTAATATCTCAAATTGTCTCCACAAATAGCGCTTGTCAGTGGCTCTTACAAGGCATCAGTTGGCACCTGGTAATGTCAATTTCTGCTCTAAAAAGTGGTTTTGCATTAATGCCAATGAGATTCTGTGTTTAATGCTTCTCAGTGGTTTCCAAATGAAATGGGCTCAGGAAATGAGTAATTTTCACATGGGACTACTCCAGTAAAACACACTCTCCTGAAGAAGAAAAAAGAAAAGCAAAAGACCGTAAATTGTGTAGCTGATGCAGTCACAAACCATTCTGCAGACTTAAATGAAGTCTTTACACCTCAACAGATCCTCCTGCAGGAGTCTCAAACTCCACAAAAGTAAAACAGTCCTACCATCAGCCAGTACAATATTCTGGAGTCCAGATAAATTTAAATATCCGTCTGATGAGAGAGTCAAATAATATCCAAGAGAAATTGAATCCTTTAAAGATAATGCTGAAGGTTTGAAGTCCCCAAGACCAAAATCCCAGAGTATCTGCTAGTCTTTCCATGCTTTGTGCTCGCTCATCATGGGTTTGGCTAAGCCAGCTGTCTGTGCACAGAGGTGCCACCCAAGGAGGTACACACCTGCCCTCTTAGGATGCATTTTGGAGCTGAAGGTGATGCTGCCTGATCACAGCCTGGGTGACCTTCACAGGTCAAGAGGTGTCAGGAGCTGCCTCTGGGCAAGTCTGGCACTCACCAGGCTCTTCATCATCGCCTGTACTCTTGCTGAGAGCTCATTTCTCGTAGCTAAACATCCCTCATCCCAAAACACCTGCAACACACGTGGCCCAGGATGGGTTTGGTTGATTCCTTAGAGCCTGAGGAGCACTGAGGAGAGGTGAGACAGGAGGTCTGGCTGTGCAGTATCGTATTTATCTCATATGTAGACAAATGCAAAGGTATCCAGTCTCTTGCTTCAACCCTAGAAGCATGCATGTTCAAAATTTTGTGCCTCGTCTCCCTTACCTTTTCCCCTTCCTGCCTTTCCACACCCTTTTCTCCTTGGATATTGTCACAGTTCACAACCCACATCAAATCTTGGTGCCTAAATGGTGTGCCAGTGGCAAAATTTCAGGTGTGTCCATGCCACCTCCACAAAGATGTGATTTTTCCATGACATTCCATCTTGTAGATTATTTGGTGTGTGCAAGGTCTGAGGTAAAAGCTGGAAATCTTAAGCTAATTTTGTAGAAATGACAGAAGTTTTTCAGCCTTAACTGCCCCCAGGAGGATTTTTTTTAAAAAAAGCCATTGTTTTCAATGTCTTTGCACAGGAACACATTCTTGGAGTAAAGAAAGAGACTTTGATGCTAACACACACCAAGAATCAAATGCACAGTTTGTTGCCTCTTGCTGTGCAGTTGTCCTGGCTACAACAGTAAAAAAAGTGCATTTGTCACCAAAACCAGGCAAAAAACTTCCTTGAAATAAACACAGGAAGCCAAAACTGTATGGAAAAGGTGATGTCATTTTTTTAAATAATTTTCTTTTCAGAAATGAATCTAAACCAGTTTCTGCAGTGGTATACATTTCAGTTTAAATTATTCATATACCAGGTTACTTTACAGCCTGCATAGGATGCATTTTGATTTTTAATTTAAATACAAAAAACTCCTGGTAATGTACTAGTGGAAGAGAATACAATCAGGATTTGAGGAACTGTTGCCCAGTCACAGCTTCTATAAAATCTACTCTTAGTGGAACACTGAAGATACTTCCCCACCACCACCATAAATGCAGGATTATATGCATGCCATGATTTCAATTAGGACTTGATTACGTCCAAGATTAAAAGATATTATTTAGGATATTATTTAATTAATCTCCTCTGTACATTTCATTTACAGTTCATTTTTTATAGGTAGAGTGTTTTCACTATAAACTGAGTGAAGTCTCACTTAATTTTGGTTTTGGTTTCAATATGATAGATGACAAAAATAAAAGAATTTTATTTTGCTGAATATTAATGGACTAGTAAGATACAATTTGCCAGACTTGTGATGATACAGGTATAAAATGCAAATGTTTCCAGTAAACTGTCAGTCAGAGAATTATGATTGTTCAAATAACTTGTATTTGAGCCAATAATTTTCCTAATTTTATATGAACAGATGTTATTGCAATGTATTAATTAAAGATAAACATAAATAAACATTTTTATGAAGAACATTTAATGAATAGTACTCTATTTTCAGTCACTATGTAGCATTCCCTCACATCTACTATAATATAAGAAACACATTCCACATTCATTAGGTTTTCTGAGCCCAGGGGCCTGGTATTTATGAATGTTGTATTTCATGTTTATCTCAGTAGCATACAAGTATTTGTACTGCTCAAGGCTGATGAGATTCTCTGAAGCCCGTGAGCCCCTGCCTAAGTTACTTTCTATCACATCTGCAGAGAAGGTCTGTGACAGAAATAATAATCTGCTGTGGGTCGATTATGCTCACACGACCAACATAACTCTCCTGAATGGGTCAATTACAGCAAACGCTGCCAGCAAACCATCCTACAAATGTGGGATGGTTACCTCTTAATGACTGTTTTCCCTAAAATCCTGAAGGCTGTGGTAATTTGCAGTGCATACATTAAAGAAAACAAAAACAAGACCGCAGAAGCATTTCTTGCTATTGCTCAGAGATCAGGTGCTCCCCCAGAAGCTCTTGTAAAAGACAGCCCACCCTCTCTGTCAAAGCTTTCCAACATTCCTTAGTTGAGGGCATGCTTCTGGCTGCGGGTTGGTTCCAACTTCCCAGGCCCATGGCCTTGAACATAAACAGCAACTATTGATTTTCCATCAGGCATTTATAAATGCCAGGTATCTTTTAACCTATAAAGCAAAATAGAGCAACCGTAACCTGAGCTTGGACTTCACAAACAAAACAAAAGGGGTGATAATTTAACAAAGTTTATGCCTTTATGCCTTCTCCTTAGGTTTGGCCATTCCTTGTGCTTGCCTGTTAAGTCCACAGCCCAGTCTCTGCGTCCTAGACCCCCCTTTCCTTCACTGTTAAGAGCTGAGTGAAATGTATGCAGGAGATAAGTTTGGGAGCCTTGAAATCCTTTCCTAGGCAGATGATCAACACCTACTAGAATTAAATGTTTGTGAGAGATGCAGAATAGCGTCCAGTCTTGATTTGAAGGCTGCAGGAGAAAGCAAAGACACAACTTCCCCTGTTAACTTGTTACTTTTGTTACTTTTTTGATCACCCAGATCCACATCACTTTGTCAGTTGGCCATGAAAAAAGCCTTTGTTATGAATTGGAAGTGTCGGTGCTCTTTGCAGAAGGATGAAGCCCAGGAATGTCTACAAACATACGGGATATATATATTATAAAATTGTGTAAGTGAAGGTAAAACAGGTAGAAGGCAGCAAAACCCTTAAGATTTTAGATTCTCTGGTCTGTTCCCAGTCTCCAAGTTGACAGCTTGCCTACAACTTTCCTGGGTTTGCAAAGTTTGAATCTCCTTGCTCTCCCCGTTCTGGAAGGGCATGAAGCAAAGAAGTCTTGAATGAATGGCACTATCAAAAGAAACATTTAGGGAAGATCTGGGTCCACATAACATGTGGAAACTTTACAGGTCTCTCAACTGATCATCAGATACTTGCTAGCCTTGTAATAGGGAGCAATGATTAAAATATTATTGCTTCTCTCTCACTTCTGGCCTTTTGTCACTGTGACATTAAGGCTCTTCCCTTTCACTCACTCTTTTTCGTCTGCTTTCTGCTATGACATCTTTTCTTCTCTTTCAGTTTTAGTCAACAGTTTTCCTTATCTGTGCTTTCTAAAATCATCAGTCTCCTGGCTACCTTTTTACCTTTCTGCTTGCTAAGGACAAAGTATTTGGATCTCAGGTGAAATCTCCCCTGAAACCTTCACCTGTGAATGAACCTGGTCAGATGACAGTGTTTGGCATTACCCGAATCAGCAGTTATGAATCTATATAGAATCACCATCAAATGCAGTTTAGGTGCCCACTTCACTTCTAGATTTGGCAATTGTTTGCTGAGATTATTGATTCTCTGCAAGGTGGGTTGCAAGGTGACAAGTGCACTGCAATGGTTATGGCTCTGCCCCCTGCTGCTCCTCACAAAGAATCATCTCAGTTATCCCATCACCAGATCCCTCTTAATCCAGACCCGTTGGATGTCCTACCCCGTTTTACTTCATCGCCCTTGGTCCATGTTCCACTCCACTCTCTGCTGCTCATGGCCTTGGATCTCTGAACCTAATGAGAAACAGGCACAAAATGCAGTTTTTCAAATATTATTACTTTGTATTTGTGCTGGCAATTTTTTTCAGAGGAAGGGCAAAAGCAGAGATCTGACCCACAATCTTCTAGCTGTAGACTTCAGTCTTTGACTCAAAACACAGAAAGCTACAGCTTCCCAACACCATGACTGAAAAGAAGTATTTACCGTGGCTAACATGACATTTGTGTCCATTGATTCATTCTCTATTTTTTTCAATTGGAAAGGGAAAAGGAAAAAGAATAGATTAAAACATTTTTTTAAAAAATTTGCTCTCCAAGAACTATCAGTTCAATAGGTGATAAATATGTTTAATCTAAATTCTGAAGTCATTTATTCAAGCTACTTCATACTGAGCTGTGATTTGGACGTAATATCAACATACCAGGCTTTGCATCAGAGGGATACATTCTGGCAAGAGATGCTTTCAAAGAAAATTGAGTTGATTGTCCAGGACATACAAAAAATCTAAAACCAGTTTCCTCTGTCCATAGGGCAGCAATGACCAGAATAAAAAACCTGAAACTTTTGGCATTTATCTATTGTCAAGAAATAATCTTTGAGCCTGGCTAGTCACAGTCTGCCTTTATCCCATAAAAAATTGCTCAATTTGATTAGCATGAAGAGAGAAAAAATTTCTTGAGCTTAAAAACTAAAGCACTTCTGGCTCTGTTCAGAAATCAGCATTAAACTTCATAGCAAAATTTATAAAGAATATGAATGAGAATCAAGTCTAGGTGTATATATTTGTATGCAGTAGCAGGGAGGGGCAAGAGAAACAAAGTACAGGAGCAGTGAGGAAGAGAAGGAAAACAAAGGAAATAAATAAACATGCAGAGACACATTCTCAGCTGAGATAAATCATTGCTGCCCTGTTAACGTCAATACACACAGACAATTTTTATGTTTAATACAAGACCCTTTGGCTTCAGCTGTGGTAGACCAATTGCATTTAAGGCCACACCATTTATTTTCAAAACTGTAGGCATAAGATACAATACTCACGCCACAAAACTTTTTTAGTACAGTCATTTTTTGAGAACAATTTCATCCAGGCCAAAGCAGACATATGTTTGGACAAAGGGGGATAATACCACCCCCAAACAACATTTGAAAGAACAATCACCACTGTCCCTGACAAAAGGCAGTTGAGAAAGTCACCCACTACCAACAAGTTCATACATTTCTCTTTCTGTGTTAAATTGTTTCCTGTGGCTTCCCTTTTCCCTTTTCCCTTTTCCCTTTTCCCTTTTCCCTTTTCCCTTTTCCCTTTTCCCTTTGCTCTCCTCTGCTCTGCTCTGCTCTGCTCTGCTCTGCTCTCCTCTCCTCTCCTCTCCTCTCCATTACCAGAAAAACCCTTTCACATTTTTAATGCAACATTCATTATATTGGTCCAGATTCAGCTTTCTGCTTAAGTTTTCTGTACTGACTATGCAACAAAAAAAGGTTTTTAAATCTCCTTCATTTAACTGAGCTGAAACTGAGAGCAACAGGAACAGTCCTACTGAAACCAGTTGTGATTTCTGCACATGCAATTACTCACACACGAGAACATTTATTTTTTAACGACAATTTTACCCAGACATCTATAACCAAACTCCTGCTTTAATGGGGAAAAATCAGGAGACGCTCCCAGCTGAATGAATAGTTCAGTTTTTTTACAGAGCTGTTCTTGGAAATAAAGCCTCTTTTGCGATAAACTGTTCCCAGGACTGAGCCTGATATTTGTTTTCTTGTATTTATGTCATGAGAGCTCTCTAATGCGAAAAGATGTATGTTCTAAGTATCTACATAATGGCTATCCTCCAAAAGGGCCATTACAGGCTGTAAAATAAATAGTACTCATTTAATTCCTTTTGTAAATATACACAGTTTGGAGACAATAATAACACAGAGAAAGTAAATTAAACCACAGAAAACCACTGCATCCAAATGAGTTTATGAAACCAAGGGGAAAAAAAAAAAAATAAGATAATGGAAGAGTATCTTGTGGCGAAAGTCCCCAGCTCAGCAAACTATTTAAGCATATGCTTAATGGAAGAAATGGTCCTGGGTAACTTGCTAAATGAAGACTTTGGTTATGTATAGACATCTGATAAAACAAAAACTGCCTACATCAACAACCAACTGAATTTAGAATGTTCAAACCCCTCAAAACTAATTGGATGGTCCCCTATTCGATGATCTAAGAAACCCCTCCACTCCACTGGTGAGAACCCCAGACGAGGAGTCTACAATGAGTCAGTTTTATCCACCTTGGCCAGCCCTTCCAGGGACTCAGCTTCTCGAGCAGCAGCCTCTGTCTGGCATGCATCCCTTTGTTCTTTGTTCGGTTTATGACTTTGTATTTGTGGTTGCAAAAGGCACATTGCTTGGCCAAGCTCCGTTTGCCAATCAATTGAGACCATTTCATCTCCATCACGCCTCCCCTCATTATTTAGCACTCCCCCAAAATTACTGTCATCACTTTGCTTTATGATATCAGATTTTATTCAAAGCATTGACAGGGCAGTTAAATAGCAGTCACCTGTCCAGTAATGATCTCTAATTTACAGGAATGTTTTGAGTTCTTCCCATTAGCAGCTTTTAATCAATTTAATGCATCCATGTTGATTTTCTGTTTTTCTAAGGACTAAGGCAAATTTTTTAGCAAAACCTAAGTCCATCAAAGGGATATTATTCCCCTTATTGGCATAGTTTGTAAAGCTATCAAGTAAAGTTATCCACTTTAGTTTGACAAGATCTACTGCTAATAATCTTAGGTAGATTAGCATTAATTACATTACTGTCCTTTAATCCTGTATCAGTCAAATCCCAGACTGGCTGTTCCATTATCTTCTGTGGAATCAATGTCATACAGAAAGAACTGTAATTACCCAAGTCATACTATTTATCCTTTAAAAACATCAGAGTATTTACTTTCCTGCAGTTTCATGGCCTTGCTAACCATCAGTTTTAAGGAATTTAAGAGTGCTTTGGCTCTCTTAAATCTTCTTTTAAAATTCTTGAGTGCAAATTATCCTCCTCTGTTCTTTTACAGTCCTTTGACTTTTAACTTCTTAGGGCTTCCAACCAGGGAGACACTCAGTCAGAGGGAGTACCACCCGTCCAAGCACGGTCTCTGTAACAGGCCACAGGAGCAAAAATGTCCCAGGGGAATCCAGAGCTGCCACTGGTGCCAAACTCTTCCAGGGAAAGAGCTTTTCTCACCATGGCATAAATCTGTGCTCAGTTTGAGGTAGGAGAAATCTATAGCCTGCTCATGAAAAGGGCACATTTCCCAATTCTGGGGGAAATTTTGGTGGAAATTGAACTGTTGGAGGACACTCTGAAATCCAGGCTGTACAAGTCAGGAGTACCTGAAGGATCAGACTGATAAACCCTTTTTTTGGAGTGATTAGAGAGCAAGTACATTGTGATCTTCACGGGGCACACCTAAGGGAACTAGGATTTTGTATCTCATGACTCCAGCACAGTTTTCTTACTATACAGGAGACAGGGTGGCTCCAGGCACTGGAATTTCACCAACGATTATGCTGAGAATAATTTCTTTTGAGTTTTTCTTGTTTTGAGTTTTTTTGGCATTTTGGGGGGCGGGATTTGTATGTGAGCACTATAATGGGACTCAAACAACTTTTTTATTTGTCTTTTTAAACAATCTGGTTAAAACAAGAGCAATAAAGAAAGACGAATCCCTCATCTCCACTAAATCATGTCCCAATGGTTCAGGAAAAAGTTTTCAAAAAGGACTGAACGCAAAATAATAATAATGGGCCAACAATATTTATGGTGTTTTAATGACATTACTACCAAATCAGTCACCTACTAGGTTTGTCCCACTGAATTAACAGTTAAGGCAGTGGGAAAACCACCATTATTGAATACTAAGCATGACTAAGTATTAATTAGCTGATCATAAAGGGTTTGGTTTTAGAATTAAATCTTTTCACTTATCTTTGGAATCAAATCTTTTTGACAGTCCCTTAATTTTTTCTTTGTTATTTACTAAAAGACTACAAATCGTTAGTTCCCTTGCCCTGCTCAAGCTGCATTTGGCTGTGTCAAACTTACTTTTTTTCTAACTTTGGGAAGAGGCCTGCATTCAGCACCCAACTTAGTATAAGTGAAGAGGTACATTCAGATAAACCAGGGAAGGTAACCTATTCATTTCCACAGCACCCAGATTGCAGATTCTGCCCTCAGAGTGGCTGGCAGTGAACCTGTTCCTTGCTTTGTACAATGTGCTGGACAAAATAATATAATACACCTTCCCATTATTGTTCAGGCTCCCACTCCTGACACCCCTGGGTTGTGAGAGGCAGCTAAGTGCCAATTTGTTACACATATACCCACAATGGCATGTCTGAAGAGTTAAATAATTAAAGGCATCACTACCAGAAGCTGAAAAACGAAGGATTGAATTAAATATCTCCAATAGAACCCTTTCTTCTCCCAAATCCCAAACTCCCTGCACTACACAGCAACCAGAGAACAAATCAACTCAATGGACTTGTTGCCTGTAAAACAAAATGGGAAAAAACAATTTTATTTAAAGGTTTCAGTGAAGTATGTGTTGCTTTGCTGCTGTTCTTGTTTTCTTTTGTTTGTGGTTTTTATAATATGTCTCAAAGGTCTAGCAAATTCTGAAGTATGAGATGACTTCACAGTGAAAAATGATGCATTCAGAAAATGTCAAAAGTAGAATGTTTTGCTTTCTTCAAACTCTTTCCTTAGGTTGGCAGGGGGAGACCGTGTGTGATAGGGAGAGACAGAGAGGTTTAGAGCATTTTATTTGCCTTGAGCAAAATGGTTTTGAAGATGATAAGTATCTGTTGTTCTTGTTTTTAATATATATATTTGGGTAAACCCACAAATTTTTTACAGATTATCATAATAATAGGAAATTTCAATTAACTCTGGAAGTAGGCCCATCACGCCTCTGTTCTGACACTGGTGTTAAGGATCTCCAGAGTCAAATCCAGGAGTTTTACTTCTTCATCAAGGGATTTGCCTCTTCTTGTGGTTGCTTTGAGCCCAACCTCCCTGCACACAAGGTGCCAGAGACGGATATGCAACATACACTCAATGTTTTGCATTAAAATGTGCTGAGGCCTTTAGCAATGCAGCATTTTATAATAAACTGCTGAAATTTCCTACTCCTGGAGCACAGATGCCAAGAGCCCTGCACAACTACAACATCTACAACTCTGAGCACAAATCCCAGCCATGTGTGCAAACTCATTTGGTTCACAGAAATATTTGTGCAGTTTATGGACATACAAAGTTCCCAAAGCTTTTCAGTAACACCAAATATCTGGCTATTGTTTGCTCGTGGCCTTGGGTGAGAATTACTAAATGGGTGCTTGGCTTAACTGTAATGGAAAACGGATATGAAAATAGCAGGTAACAGCAATATAAAGCAAATGATTCAAAGCATCTCCATTAAAGCATCACTATAAGCATCAGAGGAATGGTTATGAAACAAGAGCATAGCACTTTCCTCCTTAGCTGCTCCTTTGTAAGAAAGGAAATGGATCAGGTAAAAGACAGAAAATCTATATCCATTTTTTTCTAAGTGGCCTATTACATCAGAGTAACACCTCAATATCATATTAAGAATTTTATAGCTTAGCCTATTGGATTCACATGAATTTCATCTCTGGTTTTACTCACTGAACACAACTCATTGTGGGCACAAAAGGCTCCTGTGGACCTGGTGAGTCTGTATGAAGGCAGCCTGCTCCCCTGCCCCTTCATGCCCTTCCGTGGTGCTTCCCAGCACACAGTGATCTTTGGAATTCACCTCACATGCAGGTGGTTTTTGTTGTTTTTTCACTAGTTTGTTCAGGTATGTCAGAGAGTGACAAAAGCAGGGTATCAGCTGTGGTTCCTTGGACCTCTGCTGTGATGGAGACTGGAGAAGCATGGGGTGTCCAACATGCAGTCAGCAGCACCAGCAAGGACCATTCACTTTTACCTTCTGTCCATTTAACCATATCACAACAACCTCCAGAGCTGCAGTCTCTTGGCCCAGGATATTATTTCTGATTTGCTTGCCATCACTCAGGAGTGGGTGTCCCCAGCACGCTTTTGCTCAGTGTGTGTGTGCCAATGATATACTTTATCCACTGAAGCTGCCTGTTCCTGAGCTTCCCTCAGGGGAGTCTGGCTCTCTGTCATATTCACAGTTGGATGAGCAACAATTTTCCAGAGGTGAGCACAGCAAACTGAAGCCACTAGTTCCAGGCAGATACATATGTTGACTTTTCAACCCAAATCTAAAATCTGAAGTACATATATTTTATTTTTCCAAGGCAGCTATGCTCCAGTGCTGCCTTCAAAACGCAGTATGATGGGTATCATTCACACAGTCCTGTTCCTCAGATTTGCCTGCCAATTTTTTATTAGAAGGTGATGCCTTAGTGCTGCTGGGTTTGCTGCTTGTTTTGCTAGTCTGACCGTGCTCTGTACTGCATTATCCACTGCCCTTGAGATGGCAAAAAGAAATGCATCCAGAGCAGGAAGAAAATAAAAGTTGGGGCAGAAATTATTCAGTAAGGTCTGGCTCACATTCCCTTAAACATGACTCAACCTTTGTCTTCGTGCCCAGTCAAGAGAATCTGTATTATGATTTATCTCACCCTAAAGCTGATGGCTAAGCAATCGCATACATCATCCTCTAAATTGCTCCTTTCTGTTAATTGACTGAAAAAGGAAACAAAGTAAGATAAAATGGTTCCTCTCTCTGGGAGGAAGAGCTCAAATGCTCAGACTGATCCCACTCTACCTGTATAATTTAAACCATGTTCAAGGCTTTCTTCATATTCAGACATGATATATCTGTGGGTGGAATCAATTATCCTTAAAAGATACCCACTGGGAACATAACCAGCCACTGGAAGCTGGTCAAACACTTGATAGCTGACTAAGATGACACACAACCCTCCAACACTTCTTCCCCTTCTCTGTGTAAGTGTAGGAATATAAAATACTGGTGGAGATACAGGTCTATATAACAGTGTGGGATGGGGATATATCAATGTTATCTACTGCAGATTGCCCCCAGCAGCTGCTGTGGTCTGCATGAGAGGCACTCACCATGCACAGGTTTCCCCTGTTCAGTGAACAACCTTTCCAGCACACATTTGTATTCAAGTCTGGTCCCTGCTATGTGTCCCAAGGGCGTATCAGCATCACTGTTCAGAAGGAATATGTTTTCTAACATATTAGAAGTGTTTGATCAAGTGTTGGGTCCATCTCCTCACATGCCTGTCACTGTGTCCCTTCAAGTCCTTTAATCACAACGGGGTTGGATTTTTTTCCTGTTATCTCCCAAGAATAAGCAAGTTTGCTTATTTTTAGCCTTGGGCCTATTTGGTGGAAATCAAAATAGGCTGAAACACAAGTGGTATGTGAGAGCCATCATTAATTTCTAGAATGTTTTCACTATCTCTTCTCAAGTAAGGGATTAAGCTCACCATGACTTGTGCTGTCAGCCAGCTCCATCCACATGACGCCCAGAACTGCTCTTCTTATGCTTAAATGTAGTCAGAAGGTACTGTTATACCCCATCTCCCAAGCTGTTTTTTCTTTGCCTACAAGCAGCATCTTACTCTAGGATGAAAAGCTGGAGGATTTCTTCAGAAGCTCTGATGTTTTTCTGCCTCAAAATAACTAGACTCATAAATAAAGCAGAACTGTGCCCTCAGAATCAGATAGTGCTGCTCAGTATGTGATCACAGGAAACAGATGACAGCCCCTGTGGCCTTGGTGACTCTCTCTGTTGTGTAGTTGAAGTGTTTATGTGCAAATAAGGATCAGGAGGCACCAAGTTCTTCTGTCAGTGACTTTTCTTCCAAGTTTAAGTGATTCATGTGACCTATCATGGTTTTATGTATGACAAGGTGAAGCGTGTCTTGATCAATGGTGTGGTTCTTCTCAAGCTAAAGATGACATCTAAGATGGGTCAGATGAGCCACTCCCTAAACATACATATTTCTTTCCCTTTAACTAGAAGGGTGACACCTAAAGTTGGGTGAAATCAATCTTGCCAAAGAGGTAGACCTCAACACAGAAAAAGTAAAGTAGAGTTTGGAGTCACACAGCAGTTCAGGCACTGAATAAGGAATAAAAAATAGGTTCTGCTTTGTCTGTTGTGATATTTCTGTCCTACTGAGCCTGTTCTCCCCTGAGCTCCTGAGAAAATCCAGGTATTCAGAGCTTGATGTTTGTGTTGAAAGGCCAGTGGCAGAATAGATGCTGAAACTGCCCTTATGCACCACAAAGAAGCAATAAAGGGAGGAAAATTGTTTTCTCACATTTCAGCTTTGTAATTCACCATAAAAGGAAAAAGCTCCCGACAGTGTCCATGGCATCCAGAGTTCATAAGAGCACTTGCTGTAAGACCTGCTGGAGCAGTGTCATCTTCTCTAACAATCTATAGCAACTAAAAAAAAAGCCCTATAAAATTGTCTAGGAGAAACCATAAAATCCTAATGAAATTACAAGAGCCTGCAAATAAGACTTCCATAACATGTTGTCCCAGTCCTACCTGCTCTTAGTAAGAGTTGCATTGCAGTGGCCAAGCTTCTCAAGGATTTGTTTCCAAATAAAGATGTTGGCAGGTGGGATATGTGCTTTAATGATCTACAGAAAATTAAATATTTCTCATATGACAGCCCAGGGAAATACAGTGGGAATTCTAATCTGTGTTTTACTTGTGTTTCAGAGATCTCTGCACTCCTTTATGCTCCATTGAGAGGTCAAGCCTACAATGAAGGTACAATGTAGCTGAGAACTGGACAGCAGGATAAATAATTAAGAATGCACAAGATACTAGACAAGCACATTCAGAAATTGTAGTTTTCATTAGGTATCTTCAGGGGTTTCTGTTCACTTGAGTTCTTGCCAGTAGTGTGACACCATTGCCAAACTGTATCCAAAACCACCAGGAGTGAAACTCAGTGATAGGAATTGCCTTTATTCAATCTTAGGAAGAGGGAGAGGTAAACACTTGGGATATATCATTGTTAGTGTTGTTCTTGGAGTGTGAATTTTTTTTTCCTTTTTTTTTCCAACAAAAATTCATAATTTTCAGGAGAAGAATAATGTGTGCCCTCAGTTGTCATCTTTCATATGCACACATTCTTCTTGCTATGGATTTTGCCAGCATGGCATCACCATGTCTTTAGTTCCTGATGAGTTTTCGTCTTATCTCAGGATATTCACAGAGCAAGAACAAAAAAGCCAGAGGCTGAGCAGGCATTGGTCTGCTTTCACCCCAGCTATATCTGGATCCAGTTTTGTAGCAGGGTTTAATAGCACAGAGTAAAAGCCACCACCTGTGATGATGACTCCCTGCATTCACGATTTAGAAACATGGTTTTCTCTTCTGTGAAAACTACTCCAGCCTTGTTCAGCAATCCTCCTAAAAACACCTGAAAATTCATTACAGACATAAATGCACACACAACACAATGCATACAAAATAGGGAATAGACTTCTTAGAATATCACATTATCTCAGGGCAGAATGAGGCATATTTGATGTCAGTTAGTTCTTCACTCTAAAGCTTCTTCCTAATACTACCAACCCCAGCCAAAAAAAAAAAAAAAAAAAGACAAAGTAGAGTACGTATTTGGGTTATGCTGGCATATGCTGAAGACCTCCCAGAGCTGTACCTAAGAAGTGTGAAATAACAGCAAGAAGCAACATTAGGTTGTGTGTGCAGAGCCTGCTCTGCCAGGTTTGTTTTTCAGAGCTGTTTGCTGCCATATGGTACAAAAACACCCCCAAAGACTGGGCTTGGCTGGCAGTTGGAGGGGATTTTCCTTCTGTGCCTCTGTTAAGATCCCCTCCTCTCCTGCCTTGCAGGCACCTGCAGGTCCAGGCTGTCTGGAAGGGCAAAATCGCCCGAGAGGGGTGAATTAGGGATTAGGGAGCAGCATTCCCACTCCCAGCAAAGACCAAGCACTGGCTGTTGATGAACTGAAATGCGTGCAAAGGGAAATTATGATCCAAATTTTGAGGGTAGCTCCCATTCTTTGATTTGTTCTCCACCCTGTTGGTGAAGGTTGGCTGTGAATGGATAATTTCAGGAGCACAGGTTTCAGCTTCATATGCCAGCAAATTCCCCAAGTGGATCCTCCAAAATGGTTACTGCAATGACCTCAGTGAAATAGGAATTATCTTTTTAATATATTCAGGGTTTCAGTTATCTGCAGTAGCTCATTGGAGCAGATGGTGAGATGAAAAGCAACCCTTGCCTTCACAGTAAGCAATGCACTGGGTCTGATTCAGACCTGCACAGAGGAAGTCCCACTTTTAACAGAGACTAAAATGAACTGAGATTCAATATCCCTACCACCACAACAAAAGTCCAGTGCAGTAGAGCTAAACTCCAACAGACAACTTTGGTAAAAAAGAGGAAGCTTGTTAAAAAGTTAAAACAAGCAGCTGAGGGAATTAAAACCTCTTAGGCAGCATGAAGACTACGGAAGGATGTGAAACTGGAAGCACAGTGAATACCACCCATTAAGGAAATCTTGAGAAAGGATAAAAGGAAAGCAGCATGATGACACAGCAAAGAAAAAGAGGTTATTAGAATTAAGAAGGCATCATTACACAGACTGAAACTGTACCCAAACCAAATAATAGTAATAAAAATACTAGTGAAGTATCATAAATTATTTTTAGCAAACACAAAATAAAATCAGGCTCATGAAAAAAACTATTTGAGAAGCAATTGACTGAAAGATTAAAACAAATAATAATTTCTTCTTCCAATATACCAGGAGCAAAATGCCTGCCTAGAGAGCCTGTAGGGCCAGCTGATGATCCCAGTGGATAAGGATCACTCAGGGAAGACAAGGGCACTGCCAGGCAGCTAATAAATTCTTTGTACAAGTGTTTGCTGTGGAAGAAACTGAAAAGAGTCTTGTATAGCCTGTAGGTCTGTCTGAGACTGAATAATCACAGAACAGGTGCTGGGACAAATGGGAGAAGTGAACACCAGCCACTGAGCAGGGCATGCACTCCTCCTAAGGGAGCCCAGTGATAAAATAGTCAAAATAACAATGGCAACATTTAACCTTTCCCTTAAAGCTCTCTTGGGATCAGAAGGATGTAGCAGGTGGAAAATAAAGGCATCACAGAGGGACCTGGGATAGCAACAGCCTGAAAGCCTGATAGTTTCACTAGTCAGATTTGTAAAAGGTACAAGAGAAACAAACTAATCTTAGATTGTGTGATTTGTTTTATATTTGATTCCCCTTATGGTTAAGCATTAGTTGAGTTATCAGTGGCTGTAGGTGGCTGCTGTCCATGTGGCAGGGAAGAGCTGGAAAACACTACACAACTGGCTGAGCCCCTCAAACTCAGTGCTCTCAACACAGCCCTCAGACAGGTTTTTCAGAGCCAGTCCCTCCACCTCAGGGATTTGCAGGACCTGAGCACTGAGGCTCGATAGGCAGCAGCAGGATGCACTGCTGGGATTAATAGACATTTTATCCCAATTGGTGTGGTGACTTATGCTGTTAACACTCCTGTGACATCTTGCACTGGCTGCTGCAAAGGTCCAAGCCTCCATGGTGGTGCTTCTTTCATGAGAGCAAAATTGTTGTTTCTTCAAATTAATACTGGATATATCTGCTGGTAGCACGTCAAAGAATGAATCTGAATTGTCAAAAAAGCTCAAGGGAAGCTAAAGTTTTAGGAAGCACTTAATGCTAGTCTGATTCTGCTTCTTTTAAAACCAGGCAAGTTTCACGGCAGCTTTTTAGTTCTCAGCTGGGTATTAGAGAGTTTATTTGTGCTAAGACCTTCAGCAGGGCTACAGGGCACAACTTCTTGATCACAGACATATAGACAAATGACCTCTCCACTCACCCCTGTTATGCAGCACAGCTCTGAAGTAGTTTACTCTTTGGGGATGTTTGAAATCCAGGCCTGGCTAGATTTTTTCTGGAGATATTGATTTATCAAATCACAAGACATGGGGTCACGATCTGAAAGCACAAACACAAAGGGCTTTTGTCTGGTTGCTGAAAAGACCAAATATCTCCTTGTGGTTGTCCTCCTCAGAGCTGAGTCTCCTCCAGCCTGCTGCCTCTTTCTCACCCCAGCAGTGCCAATCTTTCACAGCACAAAGCACAAAGCTACAGCAAGGAAGGCATTGATACCAGGCATGGGCTAGCCAAGTGAGGAATAAAGACTCTTGTGCAGGGTTACAAACCTGCCTACAAAGCAGCAAACACTGCTCTCTGGCAGAAAAATGAATCCTTGTAGTCCTGTTTGTTCCCCTGTCTTAGAAGCCAATGCTCTGGCTTGTGGAGATGTATTACTCAATGCGGAGAGGAAGAAATCTCTAGAGCACTGGTCTCTGCAACTTTACTTTTCCTCTTAAAATTCATGCTTGCCTCAGATCACCACTTCCAACAAAAATATGTAACAAAAAATAGTCAAAGCCAGAATCCCCTCCTTGCTTTGACTTTCCACATGCAGGCACAGAAACATCTGGAGCTTCTGATAGTGACACCACAGCTCTTGAGGTATTACATTACAAATTGATGCGACCAGAAACAGAACGTCCAGGCTTGCACACCAGATACACCAAAACAGACAACTACTTCAGACATTTACTGCTTGTTTCACACAGAAAGGGCTCCTTCAATTCTCTCTCTGAGTCTTTCAGCCACATGGATTTTGCAGCCTGATAGTGAACAGTCAAAAACTGCTATTGCCAGTGAATTTGGCATGGCAAGTGCTGACGTATCCTGATGATGGGCAGCAGCACCACTGCTGAGACCGATGGGCAGACAGATCACCCTGATCTGAATGTAGCAGGAGGACGTGGCTTGTTCACTTGTAATTGAGGACTGATACAGCCCATCCTCCTCTGGAGCACAGGGACTGCACGGCACACCAGCCCTCTGTGGTCATTGGGATGCGAGGTGCATCTGCCTTGGAGAAAAATCCTTGGAAAAAGCACTTTTCATGTCGTTTCTGCAGTTTCGTCCAGAATGAAAAATCACTTCCTTTTCTGTGAAAGAAAAATGGGCTTTTTCTGTATGGATCAGCAAGTAGAAGAGTTGCTTTTTCTTCCTGCTTACTGATAGAAATGATTTTACCACTTTCTTAAACCCAGCTCTTCCTGGCCAGTCTCCATCTAGGCAGAGATCTGACAAACACTGACACGTGTCTAAGGTATAAAAAGAGGAAACCAAATTCTGATCCCACTTTTGCCATAGTAAATCTAAACCAACTCTGCTGATTTCAGAAGTGGCTGCCCTTGTCACGCAGCTGCCACCTGCTGATACAAGAAATGGAGATGAAGGAGATAGCAGAGGAGATCTGCAACTGAGAGTTTCTGCTTCCTAAAATCAGTGATCCATTGGGCTGCAGCCTCCTACAGGACATTTCTGTCTTCCATTAACTGTTTCTGCTAAGAACATTTATTCCAGTTTTGTTCTAAACCACTGTGACTTTCCTGATTTCAACAGAACAGTGTGTTTCAGCTGAGGATTTGCCATTAGGACCACATAACTGCACCATAAAGTCAAAAACTCCAAGCTTTCATACAGATGGATATTAGGAATCATTCATGGTTTGATCATTTGGGGGAACTGTAATCTGTCTGGTGAGGAATGTACAGCTTGGGAAATGGATCTGGATTTCAAGCACCAATCAGCATTCAAGTACAATCAGGCACCACAATGGTGTGATAAGAACATCTGGATGTGGTGGTTGGATTCTCTTTGCCTCTCTGCCAGCAGGCATGGGCATGTCACACATTCTTCCTTTACAGCAGTGTAATGTGGAAAATTATATTCTCTTCTTACAGCAAGATCAGAGCTGGAGCTGAAAAACTTATAGTATTATTTTTTAAAGCTTTTTAGTAATTTATTACAAAACCACACAATAAATACAGTATTTTACTTCCTGGTATTTCCCTTCTCACATGTGCCAGCCCTTTGTACAGCCACCCACTTTGAACCCAGACTCCTTAACAATTAATCAATATTTAAACCTGAATCCACTCAATTATTCATTTAAACAACTGCCACACATTAGTGTCAATAAAAAGCCCCAGAAAAGATGGAGAAGGAAAGAAAGCTGTTTGAAATGCTCATAAACAATGAAGAAGAAAATAAACGTTAGGAAAAAAGATGGCTTATCAATAAAGATCATCTTGCAGATCAAAAGTAGAAGTCACAGACATGAATATACATTTTCTATTGTATAAGTCTACAGTCTGCAAACAATGCACTGAGCCCAGCTGCAGAAATCCTACAATCCAGCTAAAAGCTAATGGATTTGCAGGGGCATCTTGACCCAAAACCTCCTATTTCTGGGGATGATGAAGAGGTAGGGGTCTCCAGCCTGACTTCTAGATTTGCATCTGAATTTGAACTTGATATTCAGCAGAAATTAGTAGATGAATCTTTTACTTGTGAGCCAAATAAACTGACTGAGAGGTCTGTGAACACCACCCCATGCATTTCTATTTTGCAGGACACTTTCTCCAGCTCTCCAGAGTGCTGATAATGTGAATATTGTGCACAACACAGCAATGAGAACTTACTTGAGCCCCTTGAAGCTATAGCCCTCCCCAGTAAAGCACAGCCACACCAAAACAAAATAAAAGTCACACATACAGATTATGCAAACACACCTTACTAGTGAACCATCTCTAAAATGCTCTGAGCAGTGGCATTCATAGAGCAAACCTCTTGGGATGCCTGCTCCCCAAATAGCACCATAGCTGATAGATACTGCAGGGCCTTTCCCATGCAGACAGTTGTTGCTTTTTCCAAACCTGGGGCAGAGGGAATCCATGAGAGTTGGCTCCATGTTTTATGGATTCAGAAGGGTGTTTTTCCGTTTTTCTGAAGGGCATTTCCACCACCAACCTCCAGATGATGACAAAGCCTGTCCTAGGAGCACCAATGCAGTTTGTGTCCGTGAGTGAGGGCAGATTCCCACATCTGGCTCCAAATTGTCCCTTCCCACATGTGCAGCCCCTGGCTGGATCTGACATGAGTGTGCAGGTGGGAGCTGATGCCTCACACACACCATCCCTACAGCACCAGTGATGCAAAAGGATCTGAGATCAACTCCATGGTTTTCTGGTGCCCATGTTATCACTTGATACAAGCCCCTGAAGTTTTTCATGTTGGAAATTAGTGATATAATATTTAAATCCACACTTCTCAGTAGACTGCCCAAACTGATACCTGCCAACCTGTTTCCATTCTCAAGCATTACTGTGCCAGGTATGTAGTGAAAATGGGTTTGATAAGTGTGAGCACTTGTTTAGCTTCAGGGTCCTGTTAAGGCTATCTCGGGGAATTGAGAAAATAGTCTAGACTTATAATGTATCTTTTCCTGCCAGCAAAAATATATTTACACTGTTTAAATAAAGGAGGCATTATTTTTGTGGGACACTAAGATAGATTCTTTCAATTATTCTGACTGTTTTATCACAGACAGGAAGAATGAATGCTCATTTGAAGTCAGAAGAAAATATCTTTATTTTCCCCTTGCTGTTGCTCTATTTTGTTTTGCTGTTTGGTTGGTTATGGGATTTGGTTGTTTGTTTGTTTCTTTCTTTCATTTTAGAGGTTTTTCTTGTATCGAGTAATCATTTTTTTTCACTTAAAACATTTCTATACTGTCTTTCCTGGAGTCTAGAAGCAGAAGCCGTATTTAACTCTGAGAGGTCCCTCTGAAAACAAATCAGGAATCAAAAAAAATCATATATTGTTCTAGTCACCATTTGCTGGAAAAATGAAATTTTTATTGGTGAGATCACATCTCCAACAAGAGTTGTGGAAACAAAAATCTAAATGTTACCTGGCTGTGAAAAATTTGCTATTACTTTGATGTGTAACCCTCACCTCTGATCTTTGCCTCGATATATTTTTGCCAGGTGCTCAAGGGAATGTCTGAACCCACAAAATACAACGCCATTCAGAGGATATTGGTCAATACACTTGAATAGTGAATAATGGAAAATTTCTTCTAATGCTTGAAAGAGTGGGGTCTTTGCTGCCCTTGTGTGAAACTGCGTCCTTTCTCTGCCTGATGGCATTGACATTGCTCTGCTTTCTGCCTCTGCTGCCCAAACCATCATCTCCCACATTTATCAGCCAGCGGTGTCAGAGCTGCTCTCTCACTACCTCAGTCACTGCTGTGCCACATCAGCATTTATGCAGCCTCACATATGCCAGCTGGTGCCCAGTTCCCCACTAGGGTTTAGTCTCAGACCCACAACGGCTGTCAGGTAAATAATTCCATGAAAATCACCAAGTATTAGATGGCTAATTCCTATCTGGACTGTTGTATGCCTTTGAGGACCTGGGTCTTGGCCCACACACCAATGCCATTTGCAGTAAAGTATATGTGCCTTGATTAATTTTTTTATGAGGACAAAATTAGGGTTGTTTTATGATGGGAGTTAAATGTTATTTGTCCCTTTACAAATTACTAGTCCAAATAAATGTGGTAAGAAGCGGATCTCTTCTAACGGCTGCAAGTTCTCAAGGGCAGAATAATTAAATTTTCCAAAATACTTATCATAATTATGTTTTGTTCAGAGATTAGTTGAGCTGTCCTCTTGGGATCAATTATGAGTCATCCTAAACCCAGAAGCAAAAAAGTTTTTCTGTAAATCCTATTGAAATGGGTACCAGCTGTTCCACACAATAAAGCATTTTTTTTTTTCCCCCCACATTTTAAAGTGCTAGTGAAGTTATTAAAAAGTTGCTCTTGGTCATTCTCCAGCATTTTGCACAAAGCACTTGAAGGTCACTGTGGCTGGCAGTTGGAGAGTGGGATATGCAAAGGAGCTCTCGAGGAGCCACGAGCCAGGTGCCAGAGTCTGTTTAATAAGAGCATGTGGTTTGTGTGAGAGAAATTAATATTGCTCTGCATTTTCTGATGGGAAGAAGCAGCAGGTTAGAAGGTTACAACAGAACAGAAGGAAAAATCAAAGGGCCCAATTCTGATTATCTCATCATTTCAGACCTTCAGCAACTCCTGTGGAAGCAGATTTTTCATGTCCTGCTCCTGCAAAAAAGGTGTCGTACTGTTAACTTCAGCATGAGAAAGGTGGTTTCAGATCCTGGTTCTCCTGGCATGTTCCTATGGACAGCATAACTCCTGATTTCAAATAACACCCTTTAGCATCACATATCAGTGGTACCTAATACTTCCCCTCTGGAATTCTGGCTCCCTGTGATGCTGTACAGGTGGAAAAACTGCCAAGAGCTTGAGTACTGAGCACAAATGCGTCTTGTTCATGTTTGGAGGTGGTAAAAATTGTCAACATCTTATCCAAGCCTGCTACTTGGGAGCAGAGATTTAAAATGCTCACAAGGAAACGGTCTCCAGACCCTTTCTGTCCCCCAAAACAGGGCTGGCACAGGCCAGTGGATCCAAGCACACTTCACAACTGAACCCATGTTGCACAATGATACCCCAGGCTTTGCTTTTGTGTTTTTAAGGCTTTGACACTTTTGGAAAAACTTTGTACATATCTGTATGCATTTGATATCTTCAGCATTTAAAAGATAGTCCTGAAGATGATCAGAAAGGAAAAGGAAATAGCAAGTGGTTCTCCAATGTCTTAAAGAAGCTTTGCCTTTGCACCTCCAGGCTGGTATATCCCTTTCAGTGGGGATGACGATTGATTTAAAAATGCCCCATACTGGATTCCTGGCTGGATGACACCAAGGTATTGCTGGTAACATCACAGAAAATAGAAGATTCACATCCTGTATCGTTATGCATCCACTGCACATCTTTCATCCTCTTTGACTGGTTTAGTGAACTTGATGGTCAGTTAAAATTACAAGGGAAGGATATTTTAGGGAGAAGGGTATTTTCCATAGGGAATAATCCGCCTGTGACAAGAAAAAGCAGATTCAGTTGTTAGGAATTATCTTCTCCCATTACAAAACCCCACAACCTTTAGTTTTTATTCATTGTGACAAATCTCCTTTCTGCACCAGTTAAACACCTACTGAAAAGAGAAAGATTTCAGTGGGCAATTTCTTTCATGATGCTTTGCACAAGAAAAGGATTTATGTATCAGCTCTTACTGTGAGTATCATCAGCCAATCAGTACTGAAAGGTAAATCAATTGCATGAGCCAAACAGATCAATAAAAAATGGAGCCATTAATTTTGCTCAAGACACTTTACAGGATATCATTTGCCTAACAAGGAGGAAACCCAATTACATCAATAACCTCTTAGGGTTAGAAAGGTCTGCTATAAGAAATAATTGGAAGTGATTATAAAGATTGGATTTCCACATTTACAAAGATTAAAGCATTGCAAAGTGTGGTGTCTCCTGTGGAAAGCTGTTTCTTCAACTGAAGGGTACTGTAAGCAGGAAGAAAACAATGACAGCATTTGCATTACCCAAAATTCAAGCCAGACAGCTTGGGAGACAGTGTTTAGAATACATGCGATGTATTAATTTTACCAAAAAGAGAGAAGTTTCACTTTGTCTTTAATGAAAGTAAGCTTATTATCAAAATTATTTCTATCCCCGTAGAGCACAGGTCACCATGGTACAAATACCTGTCGGCAGATGGCCTTGCCCAGCCTGGGGAATCCTTATGTCAGAGGGTTTCCTCAGGGGAAAACACTTCTGCTGACAAAATCAGCAGCAAAATCAAGGTCTGTATGGGGATGGATGCTGTTATCACACCTTGTGTCTGCTGTAGGCTTGTCTCTGAAGGACACCAATGACCCTCAGACTCCTCAAAAGCACACAGCTGCAGCAGCTGATTGACAGGGTATCTGCATGAATTTATTCAGTCTAATTTTTCAAGCAGAGATGCATGCCAAACTGGCAGCCCCATTCCCCAGAGCAGTACCTTGTTATTTTGCTTCATGTGGATTGCACAAGCATGGACACATTTGGTCAATTCCTAAAGCTACCTGGACTGAGTCTGCAGGTGATCACATCCAGGCATGGCTGCACCCAGCCAGATCCCACTGGATGTGAAAATGCAGCATAAGATGCTGGTCAAGGGTGAATCAAACTGAAAGCACATTGCCATGAACCCCAGAAGTCATGGAACAGAATCCTAAAGTGACCTGGATTGGAAGAGACCTTAAAGATCATCCAGTTTCAACCCCACTGTCTATGCAGGGGCACCTTCCACTATCCCAGGTTGCTCAGAGCCCCATCCAGCCTGGCCTGGGGCACTTCCAGAGATGGGACACCCAAAACTTCTCTGGGCAACCTCTTCCAATGCCTCACAGTAAAAAATTTCATCCTAATAGCCAATCTAAATCTACTCTCTGTCTGTTTAAAGCCATTCGCCATTGTTCTATCTCTACTTGCCCTTGCAAAAAAGTCACTTTCCAGCTTTCTTGTAAGAACCTTCAAGTACTCTTATTTGGGACAAAGCTGGAATGGAGCATCCCTTCCCTCTTAACTCTTTCTTGGCCAGCCCCATGCCCTTAGAAATTTTTTGAGACTTCCTCTCTCCAAGCAAGGGCTAAAAATTCTGGAATGGCCTGAAAATAAGTGAAATTCAATAAAAGTATCTGTGCAACTGAAGGGATGGAAATCTTGAGAGTGTGACTAAAAACCAATTAAATACAGGACTAATGAGCAGGCTACCTGTTGTCTATCAGAGGACTAATGCCAAATGCTGCTGAGTGCAGAACTCCCTTGGAAATTAAATACTAGAAAAATAAACATCCATCTTGAAATTAGTCTAAAACACCTAAGATATCCTAGCTAAAATTTTTCTCCAGAACCAACTTTCTGTTAGAGCACTGTGATATCACCTCGGCATATGTGGAGGATCTCTTTACTGAGGCCTTGCTCCTGATTTTACTTGTGTTGATATATACTGTCATTTTGGTGATATTGCTTCTGGTCGCTCAGTTTGGGTGAAGAGCAACAGGTATTTCTAAGTCTGGCACTTTGGCTGTGCTGGTAACCATAGTGGAACAGAAAAGAGAAACAACCAGGATAATAAAGAGAAATAGGAGACTCTGATGTGCACTGAGTGATCCCACCAAGCTAAAAAGGACTGATGTGTCTGGTGTACATCAGTGACTCTGTTAAGAAATGGCTGCACGAACAAACAGGCAAACAGAAAACCTGTCAGGAGACTGCCAGGGCCAGTGCACACAGCTGACAGTGACAAAGCCAAAGACAACACACAGGAAAGGAAAAGCCCATTAAAGAAGCACAAGAAGATAAGAAGGGAAATTAGCCAGGCACCAAAGAGCATCCCATTAGAGTGAAATTTGGTGTTAACAACCGCTACTTACAGTCATCATATGGCCTTAATGAACAATTTGTCTTTGCCAAAGCCTGCTGTCCCTACTGCAAGCCACCATGTTTGATGTCCTTTTAATGATCCATGTGTTTCATTTGTAACAGCCCAATTAACAACCAGGCTCCAATAACTCTCATTATCATCTACTGTTAATATTGTTTCTGTACTGCAGGGAATTTGTTAAACTGCATTTTGCACAACTGAGATTTTCTAACTCAAAGTCCTGCTAAGCCTGTTAAACTTCTGGAGGGGAATGAACTGGTAAGGACAAGAAAAATATAGCTACAGAAGAAATGTCACTGAGCTGCTGCAGCAATTTCTCCTTTCAGGCCCAATTCTTAGCTGCAAAGAGTATGTTATGTGCACAAACCATGTGACACAGGGGCTGCAAGAGCCTATGGGCTGATGAACAGTCTGGGAGAGACACTCTCCTGATTTACTTGCCAGAGTGCTGAGAGAGAAGCACACACTGCTGGGTCACTGAAGCTGAGCATCACTTCTTCCATCCTAGAAGTCAACATGCTGCAAACAACCAAAATCAGGGGAAAATTGCTGTCCCAGACACACAGTGGGCCCAAGTGTGCACAGCTGTGAACGGACCAGATTAGGAGGATGGGTGTTGCTGGGGAACCCAGTTAATGTTACTTGGCTTCACACAACCCTCCACAAACAAGGCATGGAAATGGCCAGGCATACAAAGGGGATTTCAGTACCCCCCGTAGGCCAACACAGAGGTGGTAGAGAAAAACTCTGATTTATCTGAGGGGCAAGCTAAAAAGTCTGTCTATTTACATTCTGTCTGCTGAAACTGCATCATATGAGACAAACACAGCAAAACACAAGTGAACAGAAAAGAAAAACCAAAACAAACACTGCAGAAACCCCCCACAAATTCCAGCAGTTCTTGAACCCCTTACATATTTGCAATCACTTATTGGGTTCACTGAGGCAAAGAACAAAATTATAACCAGATGATGATGTGGACTGGCTGCCTATCCACTAACAATGCCCTTTGGATGTCCTTAGAGGTCCACAATAAATATAAAATAAACAACTTTAGAGCATCCTTCCTATCACCTCATTATCTTGTTTGAATCTAATCCAGTTTGGGACAGCAGACTCTCACCTGCACCTTTCAGTCTTCGTGTACGTGCTGAACATTGGTGTTTCCTTAGAAACTAAACATGCACATAGTGTGTTATAGAGAAATACAACGGCTAATTTAACTCAATTTTTTAGCTTTTTATACCCTAGGTGGTGTAAAAATAAATTAGGACTTTTAATTCGTGTTCCTTGATCTTCTGCATAGATTGACAATGTATTTCTATATGGTGTAGCATTGGATAGCTAGCAATCTGGGAAACAGCAAAACAATTTTCTATTTATAGAGAACAAATACCTGTTCCTTTTTTTTTAGCAGGCTATTTTTATTTTTGCATTAAAAAGACAGGAAAAAAGCATTTAGAAAATCTTTGAGATTCAAGAAGATTGAGATTAGGTTAACTCAGAAAAAATCTGTATATGAGAAAAAACACAAAGTAGAAAACATCTAACAACTGTCCCTGTTGACAACATTTATATATATTTAAGTGCAATGTACAAAAAAAATTTGAGATAGTGTGATATTTTTATATATGTAATCAAAACAAGAAGATCTAAATCCTCAGAAATCCAGCTCAAATTATGCGTGGGGCTAATGATCAGTGAATATTAAACAACACACAGAGGCAAGCGAAAGAAGGATACCCAAAACAAGCAAGATCTTCCTTGATCTACCTGATAGATTCCCTTCGAAAATCATCTGAGTGTCTGGAAATCATGTTAAATTTTCCTGTTATAGCACTGGGTAAGATGAATTTTACTAAGACCAGCAGATTTTGGTCTTAATGGCAGAAATAATTTACCAGAAAAGGCAGAGGAAGAAAGGAGGATGTAGAAAGGGACTGATTAACAGCTGCACTTAGACAAGATCAAACAATCTAATAAAATTAAGTATCTCTGCAAGACCAAAATAAGATCCAGAAAACTAGACCCTATTTGAGTCAAGTAATAAAGATGTTGTAGCCAATAAAAGTTTATGTGGAAACATAATCCTCTAAAATGATAAAAACTAATTTAATCCAGAATAGTTATGAGGTTACCAAATTACCCTTTTTTTTATCTTTCTTTTAATGTCAGTAATATTTCATAGATCCCGTGACAGATCTCATTGTAGTGCTTGAGTTTCCACCCTGTGAAATAAGACACATAAATGATTATTATTTCTTTTCTGATATTTCCGAGAGCCTTTACTGCTATTCCCAGACTTATACCTGCACCAGCATGTCAGGAAGATAATTCCTGCCCAAAAGATATAATCATGTAATTGATTGGCTTATTTTATATTTGGTGGATGGACAGGTAGAAAGTGCTTTTCTGCAGTGTCTTCATGACCCCTATCTTTATACATCTGTAATGCGAGCACTTTTATCTGACCTATATAATCGATGGAAAGAAATAGGCACTTCTGGGGGCTTCTCTTGACTCAGACATCTGCTTTCAGGAGGTGAGTCATGCCTTTGCAGTGCCTACATGTCTCCACTGGTATTAAGGCAGACTGAGGTCATGAGGTCAAATGTAAATTTGATCAGACAACCTGCCCACCCCTGCTAAGTGCATCAAAATGGGAATGTCAAAAAAAATTACGGTTGCCCTAAATTATATCTCCTTCCTTTTTATCCTCATTTCCTGTCTGAACCAGCTCCCTAGGGATGTCATGTTGTTACAGGAGAACATTTAATTAATAAGTTGGTTCTCCACAGTAGAAACTTTATTCTATTCTCAAAAGAGCAAAGTTCATCCACAGGTTTGGTGTTACCCGTGTCACAATCCAAGTTATTCTGGCTGTATATAGGGCAAGCAGAACATGCTACAGAGAATCATAGAATCATTTAGGATGGAAAAACCATCTAAGATCAACAAGTCCAGAGCACAGACACATCCTATAGCTCAGGGTGCCCAAAAGGAACACAGTTTTTGTCACACAAACATGTCCTGGACCTCCAGAAAATGTGTTTTCCAGCCTCCTCTCACTGCTTTCTGCTCCTCTGCCTCTTTGGACCAAGTGGTGAAGAGTCATGAGACAGGAGAAGGACGGAAGGACGGCAAAGAGGGAAGGATGGCAAAGAGGGGTGTGGGATAGGGCCACATCCTCAAACATGTTTTCTGTTAGGGCCTGTGCAAACAAGGGGACCCTCAGGGGGAAGGTTTCTGGGTTTGCACCATGGCCACTCCCTTCCTCTGGCAGGAGAAAGTAGAGCCATAAGCCACAGTGTTCCCCATTCTCCACCTGCCTTCTTGCTACCTAACACATGATTCAGCCTCCTTTTTGAGTTTCTAGGTTCAGTGAATCAAAATATGATTTATAGACCAATAATATAGTATGAAAAGCATTCTCATTTCCTGCAGTATGCACAGTTATTGATGTTGATGCCTGTTGACTGGAAGATAAAAGGGTAGATAGGGAAAATCAGTAAGCCTGGCCCCAAATCCTTAGGTTATTTCTACTCTCTGCAGAGTGTTTTGGATGCAAGTCTCTGCGAGCCCTTCAGAGAGCTTGAATTTTTCAGCACTGTGTTATTACTAAAATATATATTTTTTATTTAAAAAGCTAGTGGCTGATTTATGACAGTTTTTCTTTGCTTATAGAAAGCACAGTACTAGCCAGGTGATTTCTCTATTGGCAGTGACAAACTGTAGAAGATCTGAGTGGTGTTAGTGTCTGCCAGAGTTTGATGCAAAGCAGAATTTTCTCCCAGCAGCCTGCAGCCCACAGCCATATCCCATGTCATGCTTTCCCAGTCATTGTATCCTGTCACCTTTTATATGCACACATCAAATGTATGTTAATTTCCACCACAATAAATAATTGTGGCTGAAATCGCTTGTCTACCGAGAATTTTTCACTGATTTATAGTCTGCACTTGTCTATACTATAGATTTAAAGTGATCCATCTACTGCTGTAGCCGAGCAACTGCAGTTCCATTTGGATGGACTACTCATGGCAATCAACCACAACTTGCAGGATAATATCCTGGCCTGCTTTCCAACAGAGGTAATTCCCACTGGTGGAAATTTTGGCTGTCACCGTGAAGATTTGTAATTGTGCAGTTGTACTTAGTGAAAGAGGGGACGTGTGAGGTGTAGGCAGAGCTGTAGCATGTACAGTTCCTTTTGGAGTCTAAGTTGCTTGTGAATGAATTGCCATTAAAATATATGCAAATGAGTTGGAGTTGTCAAGAAATAAATACATTATAAAATCCCCTACTCCGCTAGAAGATTTACTAGAACAGCAGAGGGGAGGACTGAGACTGGGGATTAAACATAACAGTACTTATTAAACTCAGAAAGGTGCTGAACTGCTGACTAAGAGAAGATGAAGATGAGGGCTACGCTCTGCAGGACAACTCTGTGTACACCTTATGTTGGTCTCCTAAATGTTTCCTGAATATCAGCCATGGGATGAACTGTTAGACCAGCTTTTGGTTTGACCAGTGTGGCCATTCATGTACACTGCAGCAAAAGGAGAATTAACAGATTCAGGTCAAGTACTTCAAGATGACTTAGAGCCTTTCCTGAGATATAAAACTGCCTTATAGCCCCAGTCTCGTCCTTATCAGAGCATTTTCCTCTGGAAACAATTTCAAATAATTAAAAATTCAGACTTTAAGGCCTATTTCACATGCTTCAAGACTAAAAATATGGGAATATTTTCCATATTATTTGCACAGCCTCAGAGAACTGATTCCTTGCTGATGGATTTGGGTTGGGCCCACTCTGCCTTCGGAGAACCAGCCTTTAGTGGCAGTGACAAAAATATCTGTGAAAAATACTTAGAGAAAAAAAACCCCAAAACATATTCATTGCAGTGACAGAGTAAGAAAAAGTAGGATATGAACCTCGAAGAAAACAAGTATATGCTGATGATAAAAAACCTGATTATAAAAAACCTGTTCTAAGAGAATGTGTTTACCAAATCTAGGGTAGCTGAGCTTTTCAGAGCAGCAGAAGGAAAACCATCCACCATGAAACCGCATCTCAGTTTCCCTTTTTTGGGAAGGTTACTCCTATCTTTTCTTTTCCTTTCACTCACAGACCTCCTTTTTCTTTCTATCAGTTTTACCTAAGTTGCCCTTTACAACCACTTGATTATATTTAGACTGAGTTCCTTCACACATTATATTACCATCTTCAGACAGATATTCTGTTGTGTCTGGGTGTTTACATGGAAAACAGATGTATATACAGAGGCAGATATAGAGATAAATACATAGATATTTAAAAATTACCTCTTCACACTTCTTATAACCTGTTTAATTCTAGCTGGTATGAACAGGCTCACACATTTAGATCATGAATCAGAGCCGTTTAAACTCAATGAAAAGCTCACACTAACCTCAACAGATACTAGATCACGCTACAGAGAGGGTAATAGACCTTTCAGTAGAGAAAATGAAAGTGCAATAATACACTGGCTTAGTGTATAATCATGTCTTCATCTAAGAGCAAGCCGCAGTGTCTGTAAGAGTCCACTGATTTCTTACAGCTGAAAGGTTTACTCTTTTGGCTCACATCTTACTCTTTTGGTATTGAAGGTCAAGGATTCACTTCCCACCAATAGCCACAAAGTCATGGATTCACTTCCTACCAATAGCCACAATGTTTGAAGGGAGGCAGCTGTGTCTGTGTATGGAGACAGCTGTGGAACAATGTGAATTCTGGCTTTTAGAGGCATTTGTCAAAAAGGAACAACATCTAATAGAACAATTTAGTTTCTGAATTCTCGAATCGTGAATTCTTCCTCTAATCCTCCACTTCAGAGACTATAAACCCAGGTTTTTACTGACAGCATATATAACTGGCATGTAACTGAGTTTGCTGATAGAGATAGCTTTCTGAGTACTGGCATTTGTGAGATCAATATACATGTAACTCTGGTTATTGCAGAAGCTGTATCTCTACAACTAAACTGAAAGATGCCAGGCAATGTCCCCAGACTTTGAAATGCTGTCCATCTTGCTGCACTCTCAGACGCCTTGCAAGAGCAGCTTTGGCCAATATCTCCCAGAACCTCACAAGATTTATGGGCAGATTTGGCCATCCCCAGTAGGTTACTTTGGAACATAAGAGAACCTGGCAATATGCACATGGACTGGTTTGTGTCACATGGACATTGTGCCAGTGCCAAACAGTTGGAGGCAAATAATCTGAATCTGTCTCCCAGCACATCTTCGTCCAGTCCAGAGGAAAACTCCTGTTATAAAAGTCAGTTCCAAGTGGCATTGCTGCATTTTGAAGAGCGGCCAGGTGCACTAGAGGGAAGAATATTGCAAGTGCTGGTCTTTATTTCCTGTATTATAGATATTAGTCTGAGGAGGTTTTGGCAAAAGGATTGGCTGCAATGACAATTAAAAAAAAATCGAACAGATAATAAAGATTTATATAAGAACATTTCCACCAAATGGACATGTTTTCAACTGACATTTATCTTTTTTCTGTAGTGTAGGATGCAAGAAGGAAAACCAATATGCTACTGCTTCAGCTGTTGATAGCATCTTATCAGCATTGTACAACAATGACTCATGTAGAGCTTTTCCAGCTCATACCTGGGTGAAAAATTATTGACTGCAAGGAGGAACTATTCAGAAAGAAGATAGCAAAGAAAAAGTATACATACCCTACATCTCTGAAAACACCCTCTCTTGTATTGTCTGTCACTGGAAGAGACAGAAATAACAATACCAAAGGACATAAAATTAATCTCAGAACTCCAATAAAAACTATATGGAGAAGGCTGACTCCAGCTAATCAACTTTGGCAGTCTTTCATCTGCTGCAACATACCATGAGTATTCTCCTGCAGGCTCCTTACATGAAAGATAAATGGGAGTTTGAGGCAAGAAATCCTCTCTAATGATAGATTCTGACTGGTACAGGTTGCCAGGATCAGTGGGAACATATTCCCAACCCATCATCACCTCCACCTTGCCTTTTGCTAAGTGTCTCTCATAACATTTTCCATTCCTTTCACAGATTCCTACACTCAAGCTTTCATTTCTAAGTAAGCAGATGTAGGAATGCTGCTGCTACCTTGATTTAGCAATAACCTCATTTTCAAGATGTCTTTTACCAAGACTGTCAAGAGCCATGACTGCCAACCCCATCTTCTGGTGTTCTCTCCACCCCATCCCACTGCCCATCAGCAAAACAGGTTTTCATATACATTCAGGGCGATAATGACAGAAAAAACTTCCCTTCAAAGTGCAATATCCGTTTACTCTGGTGTGTAACTAATATACAGTAGGCTATAATATTGGGATAATGTTCAGCCCCAGCTATCATAAAGCCAGAGCTTCTCCACCTCACTTCTCAAGTTCCCCTATTTTTGCTTTATAACAAGTATATGAAATACTTGACATCCCCCAGATAAGATACCTAGCAAAAATTCATAAGTGCCCAATTTAAATTATAAACATTATGTTTGAACCTAATCCATAAGAAAAGGACATAGACATTTAAGTTAATAATGATTTCAGTTCAGTTTTCCAGAGACAGCGTCTCTTCCTTTTCCTGACCTAGGAAATACATCATAGCATAATAACTCCTAATTATGTTGTTACTATTGTAACTATGGCATAATAGTATAGATAATCATGGTATTGTAACTAAAAATATGCAAAAAGTCAGATTCTGTTATCACTGTATTGATTTAGCTGTTCCACACACCTCGACAACAGCATCACTGACTCATGCAATGAATTCAGCTTTACACCATTTCAGTTCTTACATATCTATATTATCCAAAGTCTTCCTACCTTACCTCACAATCTCTGTGGGTGGCATTTCATCTCACTTTAAACACCCACAGAAAGGATGTCAGCTGCCAAACAAATACCTGAGTGTCACTTTATGGTCATCAGAAAGAATTAGATGATTCAAGGATGTGATTAATTTAAATTATTTTAGGATGAGTAGAATAGCACTCTATGAGTTCCATGTTTTGACTCTGGTGCCTGCAAAGGAAGCCAAGGAAGATTAATTCAGCTGTAGTCATCTATGCAAGTAACTCTTGTGCACAAAGTCTTGCTGTTTGAGTTTTTCCAAAAGAATATTGACTTTATTCAGGGTATCAGACAAAATTTGAAACACGATTTAGAATGTCCGGCAGGCTTAACAAACTATGCCTTCCTCATAACTGCTTAACTGCCATTTTCCCCCTGCTCAAACTTTTAAATACTCAAAGTAATTTTTTCAATACAACTAATGATATAGGTGATTCTCCCCTAAGAAAAGAGTTTATTAAATGGCAATTTAATAAACAATTAACCTGCAATCCCTTGTGGGTTCATTTTTGATGAGGAATACCAAAAGAGATGATTAAAAAAGAGCACTTTGTTTGTATAAGGTTTGTGATAACTATAAAAAACCCCTTCTCTGCAGTGATGAGGCTTTGTTGGAACCACTGTTAGGGACAGAAATAACTAACCAAGACAAATCAGGAAATGCAAAGGAGAAGAGTGAACAATACTACCTGAATGAAATTATTTTGTCTCATTAAGGGTAAGTGCTGCAGCTAAGAGAAAATCAGCACTTCCAAATCAGAAAATCAGCTGTGCTAGTTCCAGCAAAGGGCCATCACACCCTTCTGCTAATTCTTCCAGGACTTGTGCCCACACCTAAGAGGCTCTGAATGCCTTTGGCTCATCCAAAGCCAGCCAAAGTGATGGATGCTCACATCACCACGAGACTGGGAATTTATCAGTCACATTGCTCAGCTTAGAGATTCCAGGAAACTCTGTCTGCCGTGGTTAAACACCACACAGGCACTGCCTCCTTTCCTCACACAGTGGGATGGGAAACAGAATCTGGGAAAAAAAGTAAAATTCTTGAGCTGAGATAGAGACATTTTAATAGGACAGAAAAAGAATTGAAAACAATAATCAATAACAAAAATAAAATAATTAGAATATACAAAACAAATTATGCACAATGCAATTGCTCTCCACCCATCAACCCATGCCCAGACAGTTCCCAAGCAGCAGCCCCTGGCCAGTTTTCCCCACACTTTATATACTGAGCGTGATGCCACATGGTCTGGAATATCCCTTTGTCCAGTTGGGGTCAGCTGTCCCGGCACGGTCCCCTCCCAGCTTCTTGTGCCCCTTGAGCCTCCTCTCTGGTGTGAGAAGCTGAAAAGATCTTGATTTAAAGTAAACACAGCTAAAACATCAGTGTGCTATCAGCATTATTCTCATTCTAAATTCAAAATGCAAAACTGTACCAGCCACTTGGAAGAGAATTAACTCTATCCCAACCAAAACCAGGACAAACTCATTTCTGCCTTCCTTCTCTGACTATAAGCTGAATTTGTAGTATAAGCTAATTGAATTAAATTGAATTGAATCAGAGTAAATACAAATTCTTGATTTTGCAGAATCCTGATTATTTTCATCATTAATGAGTCTTGATTGATTATGCCACCATAACCAAAAACAAACACTGTAAACCTTTCTCTTCTGTACTCTGAAAATCTGGCCATTCTTGCTCTTAGGCCAATGAGTTAAGAAAAGTAATAGAAACACAATAAGCCTTAAAAAAAAACATTGAAAGGAATCTTTTTTCAGCCACTTACTCTGACTGTCACTGGATCTCTCTGGGATATACTCAGAGAGTTCCTATAACTTATGAAAGACTACTTTAATAATAAGAAAACTAATAAACAGAAAAGACGGAACCAAGTGATTATTAAACAAGAATTTTTGATTAATACTGACTGAATTATTTATAACAAAACATTCACTCACATAATTGCAAAGCCTTACGTAAGACCACAGCCAGCAAATTCATTTATCTATTATATTTTAAAAGTACTCAAGAATATATCCTTCTTATAGTAAACATAAAATCAAACACAGGAAAAGCAACGACAGCATAACAAACACGAGCTGAAAAATGAGAGGACTGCTTTCAAAACAAAAAGAATAAATTTCTGTTTAATTATTCAGTAAAATTATTTAAAACTACAAAAGCAGCGCAAGCGTTATTAATGTTTCCATTAACAAGCAGCATGTCTTTGCTCCAATTAGGTTTTTTACTGCTAGTGAGGGGCTGTCACTCTCTGAGAGCTAATCTGTGCTTCAAATGGCTCTTACAAGAACAGGCTCAGATCAGCCTCAGAGAAAAAGCTGAAGGAGAACTCAGTCTTCTTGAAATGAAGAATGAAATTAATTAGAGCTTGTTTCCTGTCTACTGCATGTTTGTTGAGGTGGGCACCGATTCAGACAATACCCATAATTTAGTCCATCCCAGAAGGAAAATTGCAGCAGTTCAGGAGGATTTTTTAAAATATTTTTTGTAAGTGTGCAGAGCAGACTGTCTGTAGTTCAGAAAAACTAATGAGCTGGTGAGCCAGAAGAAAGAGAATGATCTACCAGACAGTGGGTGAGCCACGGAGCAGAGCCAGGAACCCTGCTCACTGGTTCTGGTCACCAGTTCTGAACTGCAGCAAACACGTGCTGCCAGCTTTTATCACTCTTCTGCTACAAACACCAAACACAAAGGCGTTTAAACAAGGAGGTGAGGGCTCCAGCACAAACACACGGTGCATTTGCCATGCTCCAGTCTCAAGGAAATTTCTTCACTATGCTTCCAAACCGTCAGATGTAAAATAATTCATGCTTGAGCTGTTTCAGTCCAAACACTGATGAAAGGCCAAAACCAGTAAATTTTTTGGAATATTGCCCAAGGCAAGGAACCTGCCCAAAAAAATCACTGTGGTTGATTTTGTTTTCATCAAGTATAATCAGCACCCAAACCCGTTGCAATGGGGATGGGGGTATTTTGTTTACTTTGTTATGTGATGAAAATTAGAAGCACTGCTGAATTTCAAGGAAAGCACCCAAAAGCACAGCAACGACTCCATCCCTAGCTGTTGCCTTTTTTTTTTAACTTGTCATTTGCAATCTTAGTTTTTATTTTGTAGCCATTAATCTGTAATCTTTGCAGCTCATCTGCCACCTTGTGGCCCGTCTGCAAACTTTTCTTCGCGCTGAGAAAGAAGAATGAGCTCCTTAGCAAAACCTCTGCATCTGCTCTGCACTTGCCAGCCTTCATTATTATTACCCTGATTAGCTTTTCATTCCACAGTGTGAAAAATTAGAAATATAAATATAAATCATCAGGCCATGTCTGTAAACTACCAATATATATTCGTCTACTATGTTGTATATGTGTATATGTGGGGACAGAATCAGTTGCATCTATTAAATCATATACATGAAGTCCTGAATGTCATAATATATACATTGACAAAATGGTAGAAAATGAGGCTGGAAAAGACCTTGTGATCTCACCTGGTGAATATTTTTCTGCAAAGCTGGACCAGGTCTAACAGATGATTCTTGACAGGTGCTAAGCTTTTCACAAAATCTTCAAACAACAGAGATTGCTCAGCCTCCCAAATAAACTATTTGAGTGCTGACTGCCTTGCTCGTAGGCAGCCGCTCTTCTGATTTAAGCTAAACCTTTGGTTTTAATCCCATCACTTTCTGCCCAGTGTGAACAGAAAGTATCGTTTACTCCTTCCTTTCACACACACAGGAAACATTAATGAACTTATATCAGTTTCAACTCTTTCTCTGATATTAACTGATTCTGATATGGATAAATGGTGGATATTTACATTAGACCTATCTGGGTTCAAATTATTTCCAAATAACTAAGGAGATTGCATGTCCGATTTAAATCTCATTGAAGAGGCTTGATTTCTGAAGTGTCACTTTGCAAAAATAGATCTCTGTATAGTGAAAAAAAAATAGGAAACTAGAAACTGGGGCACCAGAAATAACTGGTTGTTTTTGAAAATGAAAACGCTGATATTGTGAAGAATAAATCAACATTTGTATCTCGTGGTAATAAAAGTTTTAGCTAAAGAGGGTCCAGGTGCTTGATCTTGCTATCTTGACATCTTCCAAAATTACAGCACACACACCCCCCTCCCCTCGAAAAAATATAATTTTTAAAAATTGCTTTCGTTTTTTATATTTTATCTCAATTTCAAAAACAAGCTGCTACTCCATCTGCTGCAGCAGAACACGTTTACAGAGTCGAGCTGCATGGTCTACATGCTAATACCATTGTGTGAGCTGCACAATTACTGCTCAAAGACAGATTAGATCTGCACATCAAAAGGATCCTACACAATATGCCAATTTGAGGTGTTCATAAGGAGCAGTCACTTTTACAGCTAGTGCCATGCCTATTAAAGGTTCTTATGCACATTTGAGGTATTAAAGATATCCCTCAATCTTATCTGGTTATTTACTGAGAGCTGTTTTTATATTAAATGTCACCTGGCCTACAGCTTCCTTGGCTGACAGGGTGGAAGAAAAATGTACGGCAAAACTCATCAAGGAGATAAAATAATTTAATACCCTTTTCAGTCTTTGCTTTGAAGTGGCCCTCCCGTCCCCAGTTCTCTCAAACACCGAAGTTAACTATACTCTTTTCCTTCTGTGGTGTTGCCTACTGACTTTTTTTTCACCAGTACTTCAGTCCACATCATCTCTTATTCACACACCAACACTATCACAAGATTCTCAGCCAGCTACAAATATGACAATATTCACTGTGGAGACAGAGACTCCCCCGTGCCTAGCAGGTTTGCAGGTCCTTGCACCACCTACCTCATTCACACCAGCCCAGAATAAATTAAGCCTCATCCCATGTCAGTACATGGCAACAGGTGTGAATCACAACTACAGCACGTTCCATACCTGTTCTGGCTAAAGCACTGGCCTTGTATTTTTGGCCTCAAAATTGATTGTAATGGCAGGTGGAGTAATTCAGTCCTGAGTGTCCCAAGTGGTCAGAAAACCTTGGCTGCCATTTATTGACAGGAGATAGGAAAGTTAAAACTCACATCATCACGGAGGGAAAAGACTGATGCTTCCCTTGTAGGGTCACTACAATTTTTGCCTGGGGGCGGTTAAGGTACTTGCTGAAGGGTATCCCCCTGCCGATTTACTCATGAACAGATCAATCTGTTGGCTGGGGGCAGAGAAAGCTGTAGGGTTTAAGACAATTTTGCCCAACTACGGCTGCTGGACATGAAAAGGGTTGAAAGGATACCTGCCAGCCATGTGGCAGATGCTTTCCATCTCTCCCAGAGGGAGTCTGAATGCAAAAACACAACACTTTTTGTTGAAGTATTGACCTCAGCCTGTCTCCATGGAGGCACCTGATGCCCGGGGTTGAGGCTGTCTCCTTGGTCTGGCTCTCCTGTCCCTGCCAGCTTGGGGGCCCCTCACAACTTCCTTACAGGCAGCCACCAGTGCAGGCCCAACAGGGTGTTAGCACTGGTTCTGATGCCTGTGATGGAGAAGAGCAGACCCCAGCTGCCTTCCCAGTACCACGTAAGTGCTGGGAATGGCAAGGGGAATGTGCTCGGTGATGGATGTCAGAGAAGGGGGCTCAGCTGCTGCTCCAGCAGGGAATACACAGAGCCATGCAGGGAAGCTGCAGGCTGCAGTCACCACCACGCTTCTGCAGCCTAGAACCCCAACACTGCCATTTCCCCTGGCTGCCAGCAGTGCCAGAAAGCCTCTGGGGCAGCAGACTGCCCTGAAGTGATACAAGAGCACTGCAAACCCCTCAGACACGCTGTCTCTTTGCTTTCTGACCATAGAGCATCGACCTCAATGCAGTTCTTCATCAACAGCTAACACATGTTCTCCACGAGCCCTGGGCTAAAACTTTACTGGGAGTGGGCACAAGGTATGACCGGCACTCTGCTGCTTTCCCCTTGACATGTTTATGCTGCAAAATAAAGTGTTATTGATCCCTGCTTTAAAAATCACAGGGTGCAACAGGACCAGCTGCTTGTAGGGTAGATATATATATTATATATAATGTGTCATTGCTGTAGAGTTACCACTTGTGAAGCATGTGAGAGCAGCAGGAGCGATCCCCACAGCTCTGAAAGCCACCATTGTTTTCTGAAAATGGGGAAACTCCACCTGCTTCACCTGTTTCATGGACAGGACTCTTCACTGGGAACAAACACAAGATGCCTGAGGTTGTTTCTTACACAAAAGCTCTTCTGCCACCTCTCTGTCAAGGCTGGTCATCAGGAAGATTAAACACTGTCTGTGGTATTACGAGGGACACCTTGGAATTACGTGGTGTTATGAGGGAGACTGGCTCCTTGCAGGTGAACCAACAGCATGAGGGTGTTACAGAGGCCTCAGAGCAGATTCTGTCCCAAGTACCTTCCAAGCAATTAAAAAACACTCTAATCAGGCATAGAGATGGCTTCAGAGTAGGGTACAGAGAAGAAATCTTCCTTGTGGCCACTCAAGACAGATTTCACATGAAGACCTTGAAAGAAGTGAAACCCAACAGAAGAAATAAAAGCGTAAGCAAGCTGATCAGTGATCATATTCTTATCAAGAATGTCTAAGAAGGAAGAGGCAAGGGAATATTAAATAAGGTGGGCAGATAAAAGGATACAAGATGGGAAATATTTACCACAGCCTCTCAAGGAGGAAGAAAGAAAAATAAAATTTACAAGCCAGAGAGCATCCCTGCAGAGCATCTGATGGGATCACAGCTGGGTCCCAGGTGCTATGTCTCCCTCAAATTTCTCTCTTACATATGTATTTAAGACCATCTGCATTCACTCTTTGCTATTTCAGAACTAGTCCAAAGAGCTCCCTTGAATAATACATTTTTTATCTCTACCAATATTTTAAAACAAAGCAGTTCTGCATTATTTGTTCCAATCTGTCTGCAGTTTAGATTCTTCCACAGCAGAATGTTTCAGCACGAAATGCGTTTGAAATATAAAATTGTTTGTGCTGCTTTTTCCCCCTTTCCAACTGAAAACAACCAAATGTACCAGTTGTAATGGATTTTTAAACACATTTATCATTAAAGAATCTTTCCAAGGAGTAAAAGCCAGTAAGTGGAACACAAATGGACCTTCCTTACAATATTTCCCCATGGTATGGCTGTGTACTAAAAAATACGCCAGAGGCTTACACCCTCTTAATAACTTTTTCTTTGTATTTGTGATGAATGAAATTTTCAGCTTAAAAAAAATAATGTAAAAAGGAAAAAAGTCTTTAATTACTACAGTTAAGCAGATATTATTTTCTCAGCACAGACCTCCCCACTGCCATCCATTATGTAGGAAAACCCAAACAAATCTCTTCAGACTACGGAGCATTTCCAGAAAGGACCTGTCTTTTCCCAATAAGGAGCTGAAAGGCAGTTATTTCTCAAATGAATAGAGTCAGAAGAAGTTAAGAACATCCCCAAAACCCCAAGTTCAGACTGTTCTAATTTTCATAGTGTCAAACAATGGTAAATTATTTGCCTGCCTACCTGGCACAGACAGAGCCTGTTCTATTCTTACTGTGAGAGGCTCTAAAACACTCTGTCACACCTGTATTTATAAATTCTCTGAATGCAAAAGTGTTGAAGAAAGGCCATATTGGCCATATTGTTGAGATGTCTTGCCTCTGGGGAAGCTCTTGCAAGCAGGGAATTTATTTTATGACTCAATTTGTCCAGAGAGAGTGAATTGTGAATGGTTTTTTGATTGTCTGGAGTGAGAGTCAGATTTGCTTTTTCTGAATATCTCCCTACACAATAGATGCATTATGCTAACTTTACTAAGAATTCAGATTAAGAAAATACCTAGATTCCACGCCATAGATATTTCTTTTAGCAGGAATTTATTTTCAAGGCTTTAAGATTTGCCATTGTTTGAGGATAATAAAAAGTATATCCTTGACTTCCCCATTGGCTGTCTCAAAATAAAAGATTCGTGAATCTGTACTGTCACTAAATACCCAACCCATTAGTAAAAGACAGAAGAGCTATGTGTATTTTCAGCTCTAAATTACCAATCCAAGGGCACTGTTATGAAAATGTTAAGTAGAACATGAGTCTTCATTTCAGCTTTGGAATTGGCAAGAAACTGCACACCCCACCCTAAAAAAAGTATCAATAATTATAGAGGATATAGGAAAACAATAACATCAGACTCATCAGTTTAAAAAGGAGATTTGAGCAGGGTTTTAGCCAGACCTAAGAAGCAGCTGTAGATGCAGAGAATTGCAAAACTGAACAAGCCTTTTGACCCAGAGATGTAAAAGTGGCCAGGTTTTTCACAGCGTTGCATCTCTTGTAGTAATGGCTGTTGTAATTGTTTTATGGCCCATCAGAGAAAATTAATTTATCCAGGCTGTAAGCTGTAAACTCGTGATCCTTGACACTGTGACCTGAAAATATGTGTTTCATTTGCTGAAGCTCTGTGCATCTTGCCACTCACACCACTTCCAGCCTTGGCTCCACGCAGAACATAGCAAAGGCCTAATTTTACCCTCAGACAGGTACAGGCAGACCTCAAAGACTTCAGACAGACATACCTGGCCATATATGAACACATTTCTGCAACCCCTACCACTTGCTTTATGTTGCAGACACATGTCTGTCCCCATCATAATCTCAGGGCAAGATTCATTGGTGAGAGAGAAAATTAATGATTAAAAGACTAAAACTTGGATAAAGAATCTTGTTTAAAAGAAATCACTTTCCTATAATATATCTGTTTTGATTAAAGAATAATTATTAATTGAAATTTTTTTTAAAAATCACAAAATGTCCCTGCAGTTGTAACAAAACAAAGAAATGGAAATAAATGCGTTTATAACAAGGATGCAGTCAGAGGAGACCAGTTTCCTAAAACCTCCTTTTCTATAACCACAGCTGCATGAAATATGTAGGCAAAAGCTCAGTGTTTTCCCCAGAAAACAATTTATATCTCGCTATGAGAGTTAATTATGCTCACTGCTACTTTTCAAAAAACCTTTAAAGGGAAGAAATCACTTATTCCAGAGACCTCAGCCTGACAGTTCTGACTGCATTGGCTGTTGCGTTCATTGACGTCTTTGCATCTTTATTGTGCCTTTAATACACATTGACTTAATGTGGCAGACAAAGCTTAACTTCTCCCTGAATTTGCTCCAAAACATCTTTGAGAGTAATGGTGCAAAAAGAATCCTCTCCCTCTCCATGCTCTCCCTCCTCCCTCCTGTGTGCGCATGGCAGTGCAGGCAGACACGTGTGCATCCCTCATGTATGTGTGTAAGCAGCATTTTTTTTTATGCTGGGGTGCTGAGACAGTTTGTTAGCAAAAAAATACCTCAGTGATTTGTTTAGATACTCAAGTGGCAATAAAAAACCACATTATTACGTGAAGATTTTTGCTTTCATGTGTGCCAACACAGACTTCATTTGGACCTGATGTTAGCAGAACCTGAATGCTTAAGAGTCTGCTTTTCATAAAGATTTATTCCTGAGGCGCATTTGAAAATCTCACTCGTGATGTGTGTCACCATTTACACACTGAGAATATGGGATCTGCCCATTGTTGCTCAGCCTGCACCTGCTATAAAAGAAAATGCTGGTTTAAAACCTTCAGAGTTCAAGTTTTCTACATGGTGAGTATACCAGAAGAATTCTTGCCTTCACCCTTTTTATTGATATTCTGCTACATGATACTGTGACTACAAACCTACTCATGCTTTGTAAGATGCTGCACAGCTCTGTCTTCAGAAATTTGTGGTAAAAACCACTAGGTGCTGAATTGGGTGGTGGTCTTTCTGCTGGTAAGGGTAGAGTAATGTAAAAGGCAAAATCTGTACCAGGTCTCTGCTAACCTCTTTTCTTACATCATACACAAGAGGAGCAGAACTGTGATCAATATTTTTAATTCTTTGCTGTAGCCACATAATTAGAAATCTCTGCAATTTTCAGAATTTATGCCTCTAACTTGACTCCAGTTAATACTTTGCCATGGAAATATAAACATTATAGGTGATTATTACTGCAAAACATGTTCATAGCATTTTAACTGCCCTGTGCTCTGCCAGTGCAGGAATGACTAGTCCCCTGCACAGCTCAGCTTCCCTCTTAAGTCAACAAAATAAAACAAGACAAAGTGCAGGATAACAGATCAATAGACAGAAAGCCTGAGGGTTGCTGGAAAAGAAGAAAGAGGGAAGGGGGGTTGGATTTTAGTGATTTTAGAAAGTAGGAAGAGGAAATAAATAGGAAGAGGCAGAATAACAGATGTACAGCACAGGGAAAAACAATGCAGAGAAAGGAAATGTCAGAGGAGTGGACGAAGTTCAGCTTGTAAAAGATAATGAGAATGAGCAAGAATGTGGGCAACAAGAAACTTTCCCTAAAAACAGTTTAAAAATAAATGAACCTGGCCCTGGTGCTCACAACTCTACCAGGAAAGGCTCAAGAACAGGGATGTTTCCATCCCAATCTTTAAAAGCCAAAACACAACCCCATGTTGCTACTGTGAAGAAAATGAAAGCAGCACACACCATTACCCTGGGCAGCTTCAGCCAAGTGGTTCCTCTGCATTTCAGTGTCTGCACTGAGTCAGACACATCCTACTGCTCATGGCTAAATTACACAGAGACATGGTAACTGCCAGCCTATGGATCAAAGAGGATCCACTCCCTACTTACCAGCCTGGGAATGACAGGAGACACAAATAAGATAAAAACCACACATCACACTATGTTTCTTGAAGGTTAATTAAAAAACCATATGAATTATAGAATATAGGAATGAGCTAATAAAAATTCATCTGAGACCATTCAAGCCTTAGCAGGTTGCACAGTTGCTTCACTCCAGATTCTCATCATACTTTAACAATTTTAATGCAAACAAGACCTCGTGTAATCGCTTTCTTGCAAAACTGTCTTCTGGTTTTAGGGATCAAGTCTTATTTACACGGGAAGGGAACACTGGGGAAATCGAGATCAACAAGGACTTGTGGAAGGAGGCAAGCCCTCCTCTTAAAATCTCTCTGCTAGAAGGCACTCAGCACTCCCAGTGCTTGTGGGAGACCACTGAAGCTGGGTCTAGTTTCCAGGGCTCCCACAAGACTCAGGACTCTGTGGGGAAAAGTTTTGGATGGATCTGTTTTGCCTGGAAGGGCTTTAAGACAGAAAACTGCAGCATCCAAGTGACCTCCTCAGACCAGTGAAAATGAGAAGAAAAGACTTCTCCAGAGTGCCCTGTGCATTGGACTACTTGTTCTTGGGGTTGAAAAGCATTTTGATTTCAAGATTAAGATAAAACAACAGACACTTGATGACAGGATCAGGCACCCATTTGCACCCATCAAGAATCTGTCCCTTAGGTCCAAATTAATTCCACAGTTTCCTCAACAGAATCCAGAATAACAGTGGATTTTAAGGACAAATTTTTTAGTGCAAAAAGTAGCACAAGCTGTAATGCTCTGGAATAACTTTAAGGGAATATTTTCCACGTGTTTTTGGATTTTGTTATAGTAAATTATAGTTTTCCACTAATATATTTAAATTTTAGATGTATTCTCAAAAAAACTTGAAAAATAAACTATACATGAAGACTTTTACTAGGGAATAGGTGGCCAAATATGGCTCACCAGGCTGGACTGGGTTTGCTCTTACTACTCCGGCTATCTGGAATTCCACTCTTGAGCTCCTTGAATAGCTGGTGGGGAGAGGGACACCTCAACAGAGCTCTTCAGCCCAACTTAAAGTAAATGTCAGAAGAATCAGTATGAATCTCCTTTGTAGAATAAATGTGGGTTTCTACATGTGGTATTTCCAACATAGTAATCACACTGTGATTATGTAGAGAGCATGATGGGAATTGATTTTAGCTAATATCAGCTATTTAGCTTTGCTGGTGTTCTGGCTTTCCACTACAATTAAAGGAAGAAGAGGCAGGCCTTGAGAGTAACACATGCCCCTTGCTCAGACACTGCTGTTAAAACAGGATGGAATACCTCTGGATGCTGCTCACTCCCTGCCAGCTTCAGCAGGAAGCAGGACCATTATTTTGAGAGCTCCTGAACATGAATACAGCCCAAACAATATATTTGTGCTTTAATGTGGAGAACAATCATCGTTCAATCTTTTGTTTTGCTGGGGGGTCTGTATCTCCAGTATCTTGCTGGGAATACACAGTTCCGTGTCAGAGAGGCAGTGAACCACTCAAATTGATCTGGACCCTGACTGAGAAACCCACAAATCAAAGGGTTGAGCTGCTTGCCAGGTCTGGGGAGGAGCAATCCAGGCATTGTCCCACTAAATCTGGTTATACCCAAAAATGTACACAGAGGCATGCAGGTTTCAAGTGCTCATTTCACACAAACCAATTAATATCATCCCACAGTATTTTCTTCCCTCAGAAGAAAAGGTTAAACATTCATTTGACTGACACACATCCCAGCCAGGACACCAGAGTAACATAAAAATATGAACAGATAGCATTTAACTGTATATTTTAAAGTCATGCCTAAAAATGTAGCCATAGAAGTGCACTTGAAAAACAGCGAGGTGAGTCAGACACCCAGCAATTACACTGTACTTAAAATGAGTGAGAAGGTTGCTGCTGGGAGGTCATAAGAGATCATTTTGTCAAGCAGTGTTAAATGAAGCAGTTGCCTTGTGTCTTTCTTCTGAGCTGCTCTGTGGAGCACGGGATCCAGTAATTTAAAGGTGATGTGAAGAATAAAGCAGAGAGTTTTCAGAAAAAAAGCCTGGCTGTGTCCGTTTGCTTCCATTTGCAAAAGCATGGACAGGAAAAGATGAAAGTTGCCTTTGCACGTCAGTCAGTGCATCTCTGCAGGCTCCAGCTCTCTGCTGAAGGGGGAAGAGGGACTCTGAGGCTCTTGGGCAGGATCTTTGCACAGCAGTGAGGCTCGATTTCATGCACTGAAGTTTAATTTTGGCATCCACTGACAGGCAGGGTAGCCTGGATGTTCAAGATGTCCCAATTCTGCTAGTGAAGGTGTGCTGCCATTATCAAAGTCATGATGCAGCTCATAACACAAATAACTTTTTATATGGAATGAGATTATCAGAATGTCCAACGACTGCCCTGGTGTTTCCATCCCCAAAGTTTTCTTCATCCTTTTCATCTGAGCTCACCATTTTTTCTGTCTTGCTTTACTCTGAACATTCTCAGCATGAGATATGAGAGCAATAGGCAGGAGATTTCCCTTGTCCCCTGAAGGAGACGATTATTTGAAATACAGATTGATCAGACCAAGCTCCTGCAACCTTGATGTGAACACCAGCTGTGGTTCCTGTGCTGTGCACTCTGTTTTGCCTGGTTCCCTGATCCACCTATGGATTTGGTGACCCTGTGTCCAATATTCTGGGCCTTCCAAAATTCTTGGTGTTCCCCAAGAGCCTTCTTCTGCCCTCCGTGCAGATATATTTAACTTTCCTTCATCAAACAGCAGCACACAAGAGCTTGGCACTATTTTCCTTGGAATAGCACTTATACGTAATGTAGTGATGGCCATTGTCCCAAGAGGCAAGAAACTGAGTGCTACTGATAGCAGTGAGAAAAAGATGTCCAGTGTGAAAGTTACCCTCTGGCAGAGTTTAGCATATTTAAACATCGCTAACTTTATGTTGAATATTCACAGAGCTTAAAGAGCCCCCAAGTGCTGAGCTGACCCCTGAGTTTGTCCTTTGTGACTGCAGAGGAAGCACACGATAGGATTTGCCCTTTAATGGGATTTCAAAAGCACTTACATTCCTTTAATAAAAAAAAAAAAATACAATCAACGGAAAATAAAGCTGCACTTTCAATTAACGAGGACAATTACTTCTAATTGTAAAGCTCATACATTTTTCAAATGAAGAGATATCATTTTGCCTTAATTGGTAGGTGCAGTGAATAGGCAATTAAAAACACATTAAATTTGGACCCACAGATAACAAGGAGCAAATTTCTGTCCTGAGCAGATTACAGTTGTGAATGTGCCTCTGTTGTCACTTTAAAACCAATAAAGGGGCTCCCTGGGCATATTTCATGGTTCCTCCATTATTGCCACTGAAGATAAGATATCAGCATTTCCATTACAAACAGTTGGGTTTCAGGGGGAGTTGGCTAAATGATCCTGCAGACAGAAGTGGGTCATTACTCAGTCCAGGAGAGCTGAGTATGGTTTTAAAAACACTGGGTTGCTTTTTGCTCCCGTTAGTCATGCAGTGCCTGCCCTCTGCACCCTGGTGGATGAGCCCCAGCAATTAAACAGTGGTGGGGACCGTGTTGGTTCTGAAGTGCAGATGCTCTGATGGAAATCCCTAACAGAAACGTGCCCCGTTATCCCCTCACACACACTGATGCATGCTGTGTCTGCTGCTGGCAATTGCATAACGTTGATAGCAAAAAAGAATTTCTCACTCTTTCCCCTGGTCTCACTCCTGCAAACACCGAGCATATCAGCCAGCTTTACAGAGGAACTGCTGCCCCTTGAACAGAAGCAGATAAGCCCTGGAGAGCCATGTTCTTTTCTGCTACACAGCATCATCATGGGACAAATTTACATGTGAATCCATTCGTGCTGCTATTTATCTGCAAACCAAGAATGACATATGCAAAACAACAGTCACAGCTGAATGGACTCTGCAAACTGGGAGAGCTTCTGTATTCCAGTTCGTTCTTCTTGTTCATTTAAATCCTGTCTCTTTCCAACACTCAGTCTCAGTCAAGGAAACTGAGGCTCTCTGAGGGCATCAATAAGAAATATAATTTGTGATTCCTAGAGATGACTGGAGGCTGAAAGGATTGTAAGAGTAAAATGACCTCCAAGACCAGAAGTCTGGGTTTTCCATCATCCTCTCAAGCTGGAGCGGTAGCAGAGGGGTGGAGAGGTGAAACCCAGGCCTTGTTCATAACAAGTGTTCAAAACAGCATTCACAACAGATGCTTGAAGAGCCATGCTGTAGTCCCTAAACTTTCCCCAGCAGGAAAGCTAATTTGGATTAGAAAATTCTTACAGTTACTGCTCTGTTCACACAGCCCAGGGAATTTTAATAATACCTAAAGTTAATAGCAGACATCATTATACACAGGACATTCAAAGCAAAAACAAACCAGAAATTGCCCCTTTTTTGGGGGGTTTTCTTGGGTTTTTTTTGGTTTTTTTTGTTAGAAGAGAGAGAAGGAAAGCAGAAAGCAGATATTTCATTATTGTGATTTATCATGCACATAAACTTATTCCATTAAGACAACTTGACTTGAGCTGCTTGCATGCCTGGAGCTAAGACAGCAGAGAGCTGACTAAAAGTAAGACTGATCAAATGCTTAAAGGTAAGTCTATCTAAGCACCTGGCTGATTTGGGGCTTTTAATGAAATCTTTCATGGAAACCCAGTTCATTAGGCTTTAGTCTTTATTGATTTCTTGCCAGGACAATTTATAGAGTTGCAGAACTCACAACTTCCTACAAAGATTCTTGTATAAGTAGTAGAAGCGTGAAATTTGGAAAGGGTCCTCGTGCACATGGATGAGCAACTCTGGCTCCTGCCAGTCTCCCAGAAAGCTCATTCAGTTCTCCAGAGGAGAATTAGGGATGTGGAGCCAGGAGCAACTCACAGGTCAGCTTTACCTTGGTCACAGTGGGGACTAACCCAGTTAATGGATGTTATTGTCTGGAGCTCAGAGAGCTGCCACAGCAGACCAAAACAGGGCAAAGAAAGCAGTGGGTTTGTTTCAGGGGCTCTGAGCAGTCCAGTGAAAGTATAGCTGCACATATTACTGTAATATTGGTCTTTACAAATACAGATAAGATGGCTTCTAAAGCCCATTTGCACAGTTCAGTCTTTAAAATATTTTCTTTCTGCAACATCCAAGGCAAACTTCATGCTAAAGGCCAGAACAATTTCTGTACAGATGAGACCTTTGGTAGTCAAAAGCTCTAATTTATTTATTTAGCAGAGAGACCTAAACTTTGGCTGGTTTTGCTAGATGGCATTCGTGGCACCGTGCTGATGGCTGCCCTACTTTGCACTCTCAGCTCTTTGCTGAAGGACATTGTTCATTTTGCACGTCACAGCACCCACCCCAAAAGTTCCCTGGCGCCATAAAAAACTGAACCAGCAGGTCCCTGAGAGCCTCAAGCAAAGTTTCATGGTGATGCTTCTAACCTGAAAGGACAGTGTGGTGACATCTGAGTTCCTTGTGGTCCCAGATGTTCCCAAAGCTGCCCAGGAAGCAAAGTGTGCCCATGCTGCACTGGGTATTCCCCTGCCTCTGGATGACTTCAGTACCCACAATGCTGCTTCTGAAAGGAAGATCCTGACATTTCAGACAACTTCCAGCCACCATCTCTCCAGAAGAACCTGCCAGCAGCTAAGTCTCTCCAAGAGAGACTGAGAAACAAAATGGGAATGGAAATCAGGATTCAAAGCCAGGTCTGATTCACCTGAGGAGCAGAAACAAAAAACTTCTTCACCTAGTGATGGGAGGCAGTAGAAGTTCCTGCCTGACGCATGGTCAGGGGTAGCCTGGAAGTGCAGAAGGGCATTACACCTCTTGGTGCACCTTTTGGATACTCCAGGTTCCACTGCCACCAGCCCCAGGGCTGTGGAGCATTGCCAAGCTGTGCAAAGGGAGGAAGGAAAATAACAAATATTAATAAAAAGTGATATGAATGAACTGTGTAAATGAGGAGGGTTGATACTACTGAGAAGGCTCCCTCAGGCTCCAGTGCATTTGGGTCCTGCATCCATGATATTTCTTATCATTTTGTGGGTAGATAGATAGATACAGCACAGATGGAGAAAAGAAATTGCAGGGCTTCAGTCACAGAGCATATCAGTAGAACTGGTAGGGAATTTTCTGTTTAGAGGCTTCTGTCCTCTCAGGAGATGCAAGTTCATCAGAACAGAAAGCTCACTGGACTTGAAACTGGACTTGATATATAATATTTCTCTGTGCTATCAGAGAAAGGGCAAATGGTAAACCTCATTTTGCATTGTATTTGCATCTTAAGTTCAAAAGCATTGCTATAAATAAGGATTTTAAGACACCAAATTTTATTTATGTATCTGAAAAGAGTACTCCAATATTAAGGCGATGAAAAAATATTTGCCTGAGAGTAGTTGATTTTTACAATATTAAAATATTCCATGTGCAGCAACCTGAGTAGACCAAGAGATTATTTCATACTTGGGTTGTGAGATGCATAAATATGATGCATTACATCAGGGAGTGTTAAGATGTATTTATAATTTGAAGGACTTTAGAGACTGTTTCAGTGTGGAAGATGAGATACCAATAAAAAGGGAAATAATCTTGAAGAGAGCTGTGTTGTATCCCTCGGAAAGCAAGGCAGCAAAAGATAAACTGTGACCACAGGCACATACTTAGTTGTCTTCCTTTATAAATATGTATCAGCTAAAAACAAGTACATCCAGTACATCTGTCTCAATGTGTGTGTAAAAACCCAATCAATATGAAGGATAACAGAGCATGGGTTTGGTCTGGTGAATGCACAGATGTTGTGATATATGAATATATTAATAGAAGCCTGGGGTGGCAATGAGTGCATGGATACAGCTATAAATACACAGGCCTGGGCTGTTTGCACTGGTCTTTGCTCTTAAGGGCAATGCTGAAGCAGCAGTTTGCCTCTGCTCTTCCTGACTGGTCACTGCTAATCAATAGCCTCATAAATCAGTGCGTTTAGGGCACTGCCAGTCTGATTCCTCATGTAAACACTTGTCAGGTTCAATTAATGGCCAGCCAGGTCTGCTGCTCTCCCCTTGCCTTCTCCTGATGCAGCCCTGAGCCTAGGCTGCATTTAGTGTGGTAGCTCGAGTTGTTCTTCTCTTCCAGTGGTGACGAAGGAAACAGAAAAGCACCACCGCCTCCTTTATCTGTGGGATTTCTGGGCTTGTTGCATTGCTCCTAACTCCACTGGCCTTGCTCCCAGCTCACTCCGGTGTAATCAACAGGGAAGGTCTGCCTTTGTGAGAAAAAACCTCATCTGGAGGAGGAGCGTGTGAATATGGATGGGAAATCATGTAGTGAACCACAGGCATGGACAGACCAACAAAACAAATACATCCTTACAGATTAATGCACACATTAAAACACAGGAAACAAAAGGAATAACAAAAAACTGGAGAAAGTGAGAGAGAGAGAGAGAGAGAGATGTAAAGTTGGCAGGGAAGTCCCTCAAGGATCCATCCCAGAGTTTATCAGCTCAGCATATTCATAAATGGTTTAGGGAAAGGAATAAATAACAAAAAACTATTCAGAACAGTCAATTCTGTGCTGATTTCAAAGACTCACAAAAGGAGCTCACAATGCTGAATGACAGGATGATAAGATTGCAGTTGAATTTCAATACTAATGAATACAAATTAATGCATTTGGGGGAAAAAAACATAACCACACATACAAAATTATAAGTTATAGGAATTAGAGGGAAGAAAATGATAGGAGAGGTCTGTATAGAAACTGTGCAGACAAGAAAGGCTGCAAATCATTGTTCATGATGCCCAAGAAATAGCCAGCGTGAAATGCAATGATCAGAAGGAAGGTAAAAAACCCAAAACCAACAGAAATTATTTTTTACGCACTTCATAATTAAATTGTGTAACTCAATGCCACAGGAAATTGTAGAGACAAAAGCAAAATCTGGTTCATAAAAAAAGTTTAATCTCACTGATAGAGAATATGTCATTGCAGATTAATGGTGGCTCAGAAATTCCTTGAAGTGCTGTTTGCCAGGAGCTGGTAGGATATACCAGATAAAAATAGTTTCCCATATAACCTGTTAATCCTCACCCAGGGGAATCACTGATTACAAACAGAGAAAGGATTGGATGCTACCTGCTTTTAATCTAGCCCAGAATGCTGGTTCTTATATTTTTAATAACAATATTCTTACCTACTTTGGGGGAAAAAAACAAACCACAAGACCAAACTTACATACGTTTCTAAGAAAACTAGAGAAAGTGTAGAAATAATGGGATATACTACTCTAAATCTCCAGCCTGTGGAAAAAGGGATTATTTCCCTCACTTTTCTACTCATTGGGATAATATCCATATCTTAATCAGCATCTCTGCTTCCCCATCACCCTGACTTTGCCACAGACTCAATTGTTCCAAGCTGGCAGCTTGCCTGGCAATATAGGGACTGTCAGTCATGAACAAAAAATGTCCTGCTTGTCAGTAGTGATTCACAGCATGGCCTTAACCATATCAGAAATTCAACCCAGATCTGAAATACAAAAGCTGTTTCATTAATGGTAACGTTTAAAAAATACTGTTTTCTTGTAGTTTTCCCACAAGTCAGGTTTTCTCCCTTCTGTCCCATCCACCCCAATCAGTATTTCCAGTTCCTTCCAGCAGAGCACTTTGGGTCTCATGTGACATGGCCAGTGGGCTCTGGCTGGGTGGCTCTTACCCCTAGGGTATATGAGCTCATAAATGCCTCTTTAAGTGGGCGTCCCCTTGTTCCTTCTCTGGTCTCCCTTTGGTCTCCCCCTTCTTTGGTCTCCCCTTTGGTTCCTTCTTCTTTTGTCCTCTATTTACCTAAGTGTTAAAGATATCATTAAGGTCTTTAAGTCTAACTGAATTGTTTAGGTTGGAAAAGACCTTCAAGATCATCAAGTCCAAATGTTAACCCAGCACTGCCAAGCCCCCACTAAACCACGTCCCTAAGTGCCACATCTCCACGTCTTTTAAATACCTGCTGGGCAGCCTGGTCCAGTGCTTGACAACCCTTCTGATGAAGAATTTTCCTGATATCCAATCTAATCCTCCCCCGGCATAACTAGAGGCCATTTCCTCTTGTCCTATAATTTGTTCCTTGGGAGAAGAGATTGACCCTCGCCTGGCTACAGCCTCCTTTCAGATGGTTATAGAGAGTGATAAGGCCCCCCCTGAGCCTCTTTTTCTCCAGGCTGAGCACCCCAGCTCCCTCAGCTGCTCCTCACAGGACTTGTGCTCCACCTCCTCCACCAGCCCTGTTGCCCATCTCTGGGCAGACTTCAGTATCTCAATGTCTTTCTTATAGTGAGGGAGCCAAAACTGATGGCAAGATCTGAGATGTGTCTTCATCAGTGCTGGCAGGGACAGAGTCACTCCATCATTGAGTGAAAATGGCCACCTGCATCAAAAGCTGTAGAAGGGGAACAGACAGACCAAAAGCTCCATTACACAACTTTGACTCCAAAGCAAAAAGATCACAAAAAGTGTCACATATCACTCTTTGTCTGCAGAGCTTCTAAAGATTCAACCTCAAGGGACAGAGTCATTAAGAGAGAATCCCAGTGTGTATTAAAGGAAGTCCACCATTTTCCCTGGTAAAACAGACAGGAAAAACAGCTCCTGGGACATTTTAATTTATAAGAACATATTAGAGAACAAAAGGGCTTTGCTAGTGGTTCCCAAACTTGTAAATATTTTCGGTGTGCTCTGTTTCATTATGAAGAGGGATAGCTTCTCCCTTTGCAGCACCTGATGAAACAAGAAGAGACAAACACAACCACAGGATGGAAACAAATTGCAGACCCCATCCAATTACACAGTTCAAATTCTTAAATCATATAAACTGCAAGTCAGGCATTTCAGTTCAGTTTAGTGGAGAACAAGGAGAAGAAAAAGATTCTTTGAGAAAACTCATTTTGTCTGAAAGCGAAACATTGCCAACCAGCCATGAGCTGCAAGTTCAAACACCTTTGCTAAAAGCCTCTATTCATTTGCAGTTTATTGGATAGCATGAAGCTGCCCATTCTGGTTATACTCTCTTTTTTTAAAATGCTTGGAACAGTGAAATATAAGAAGATTAATCATATGCAATATATATTCATTAGGTAAATTTCAGATGACGAATCAAATAGATTACTTTGCATAAATATTTCTCATAAAATATGAGTGGGCATCATATTTAATAAAAATCACAAAAAAGTGGAGGCTGATTGCCCTGCACACAAAAGCAATATAAAATAAACACCTTCATAAGCAACAGTTTCACCACTTACCTCCACAAGTTCTTCATACAATCCATTTATAACAGCAAACTGGATCTGGGTTTTGCTATTTTACAATTATTATTCCCTCAAGAGGGAGACAATATGAAACTTTATGGTAACTTCTCTTTTACTTAATACTGCACATAAATTATTGTCAGGTCACAGGGAGCAAATAAGCAGAGTAAGTCCCATTTTCCTTCCATTCCTTCTTGTCTCCTTTTTGTTTTTATTTGTTTTATTATTGCTCCTTTCGAGAAATGTTTTCCGCGAGAACATTTCCTTCCACATTAAAATATAATCACTATTTGGGGGGAAAAATGGGATATAGGTCAAGTTTTATTGCTGCCTGTTAAGAGACCAGTCACTGCTGTGGAAGGGCATAAAATCAGCTATACTGCAGAATCAGTACAGCACTGAACCAAATGAAAATAAATTATTTGAGAAACCAGTGTGCAGTTTGTCAGAGCAACACGGAGCTTTACCATAAAAGTCTCTTTTTCATACAGGTGAAAGTCTGAGAGCAGTAAATCCCGTGGGGAACATCATGCAAGGCTGCCCAGGGATGGCCCAGCACTGGAGAAGGGGAACACCTACCCCCAAATCCCTCACTGTAAAGATAAAATCTAATATAGTCCATAGGAGACAATCTTTCCTCCAGGAGTAATGCAGGGCACAGGGGTCAGCAGCCAGCACTACCTGGAGCTGTCTAGCCTTTGGAATTTTTATAAATCCTTGTACATAAAATTTCAGGACACATTTCAAAGCAAAAATAATGGAGAAATTATTGGAGAAAGGGATGCTAAATGCAAAGATGCACCACCTCTGGCTAAGGAATTTGCTGAGTCACATATCTGAGGTTGGAAGAATGTGCTGGGAAATTTCACTCTGCATTTCTTGCCTCTACTATTGCCCACTCTCAGAGAGAGTACTGAGCAAGATGAACCTCTGCTCCAACCTGCAACTGTTTAATAGTTGATCATTCTCAGTCTAATCTAAGCTAAAAATGTGCTTCATATTTTTCATCAAATACAAGCAGAACCTTGAGTATAAATAACAATGTATGTCTGGTGCAACGTGCTCTAGGAAGAACTCCAGAATATCAGGCAGTGAAGGAGAATGAAGAGGGAAAAGTTGGATAAAGAAAAGTTGGAAGCTATGGTATGCAGAACACACCTAATTATCCCTAATGGCAAATGTTGTAGAGTCAAATGCAAGGTCACACCACGTACTGAAAACAAGCACTGATACCACCCTGAACTTGTCAGTGCTGTGCATCATTTTTACTGACACAGTCTGACAGTTTGCTGAGGAGAAGAGAGTGATTTTTCCTTCACTGACACAAGCAGCCCAACGACAGGGCTTTAAGGGGAGACAGCAAAGACATGTTCTTGTCAGAGACTGCACTTCACAAAGGTCTTTAAGAGACTAGGATTCTTAAAAAATTGCTTTTCCCTTGATTGGTCTACACTGTGTGGTTTTTACCTTATGGAGAAGACTCTCGAATGTGAGAGCCTCAAGGGTTTCATTCTATTTTTCCAATTGTGTTAATAGAGAAGAGTCCAGGGTACCAAATTAATACTGAGTCAAGAGAATAATTAGTGCAAACCTTCATGTGTGTCCCCAACAACCCAGGGAGTTTTACAATTCACAGACACATCACAGAGCACATTAATGGCTAACAAAGTCTCCAGAGGTGCTTTAATGATTTACACCAGCTAGCCTGTGGTTTCTGAGCTTTGGCCTTTTGCTTTCCAAATGAGTGAGATTTTCCCAAAGGGAAGAAAGTAGGAAATAGGAAGTAGGAGTTTAGGAGGTGGAGAGAAGGAGAGTATATTGGAACCTTTCTGTCAGAAAAAACTCAGCAAAGCTCTCAGAGCATCCATGAGGATCCACAGGCTGAACTGCACCAAACTGCAGCTTGTGTTCAGAAGGGATTGAGCCTCAAGATTGTCATTTTTCCCACCTTGCTGTGCTGTCTGTATTTTATTGCTCTATCAACAACCTCTTTCTCTTTTTCCTGTGCCTTATTATTAAATCCTCCCCTCCTAAATCTACCCACGAACATACAGTATTCTGAAATGGCATCATCTATCTTACCAAAAGGATGAAATTCTACCATTTGAATTAAAAAGAGGAAAAATAACATGGATTCTGTCTTTTCAGGCTGAATTACTGCTTTAATCCATCATGCTGGCTACAGTGGTAAATGAACTCTGGGAGACCACTTGATTAGCTTTTAATTACCCATCACACCGATGCTGTGATAAGAGACATTGTAGGTTCTTGGTTTCTACACGAATTGCATGAATGGCTGTGATTAACGTAAATGCTGTGAGATTAATAAGAGTGGTTTTGGAAGAGATTATGATGATATCTTCTCAAATAGAAGCAAGAGCAAGCCATGCTTTGTGGGTTAAATTACAATTTTGCTTCCTCCCCCTCAAAATGTTAGTGCCACAGTGCCAAATAGGGAATTGCCTTGCATGCTCCTACAGCTATTTGCATTTGTAGTAGGCACTTTACAGCTGGTTTTTAGGGGAGAAGTGGCTGCATCACAACAAGAAGTTGGAGAGTCAGCTTCAAAATGTGCATAACTGGTATGAATATTCCATAACAATGTTGTCCTTCTTCTGCCTCAGGACCAAGTCCTACAGGTTAATCTGCAAAAGATAAATACCACAAATGGACAGACACGCATAAGTATGAAGAAAGACAGGAGGAAAAAAAAAGCCAACTTCTTGTCAAACCAAATGGCATTATCAGTTTTTAACTTGACCTATTACATCACAGTGGTGGGAAATCTGTTGAGGAAGGCAGAAGCAGGAATAAGAAAAGGAAACACTGCATTGCCCAGCCGTAAATATAAAAACAACAGCAATCTGATGTTATTTTTTCATTTCTTCCCCAGGTACCACACTTTTTGACAGTGCTGAGATTAACAACCTCCCTCTCAAAACATGTGGCCAGCCTTCACACTCAAAATAACACTCTCTGGTTTCATTCCCTGGTAGGTCTTGATAAGGCCTCTGCAGAATTTTTGATGCAGAGCATTATCGTGTTGCTGTGATATTGATTGATCCACTGTGATATGGGCAGGAGGTGCTCACACAGGCCTGAAATCCCCTGCTTGGGCTTGCAAATAGTTCCCCAAGGCAAGATTTATGTTACTGAGATGCAAAGAAGTAAAGCAAAGTTCACGGGGATTTTAGAGGTGTAATTCCAGCTCCTAAACTGTTTGCATATTTTAAAGCATATGTGTAAAAAATGCATATATTATTTATATTCATTGTTCACAAATACTGTGTCACTGGGGAACACAATCTCAGTGATTTAGGGGGAAAAGCTAATCCTCCTGCTTTTCATAACACAGCTGTCAGGTTTCTCAGGCTATGTACCACAACGCATTTCAGGATCACTCTTAATTGGCGCCTGAGAGAGAGCAGAAGTAACTCGACTTGAGGCTATTCTTTGCCAGCAGACAGCACAGAGCAGCCTGTGAGCTCAGAGAAGAGATTTGTACTGGCTGAAACCACCAGCTCAGGGCAGCTGCTGTACATCAGAGCACAAAACCACATCCGAGAAAGGGGACACAACGAAGTGAAAATTCAGACAGAAACAGGCCATGCAGATTGCAGAAGACTCAATTTATTTGCAGGGGTTTTGTCCTTCTAGAAGTTGCAGACAATGACAGCTGCAACATTTGTCTTATACAGCATCAACTTGGCTTAGTCACTGACAGAACAATACTGCATTTCCATTAATTCAATCACTGAAATAGTTTCCTCCAGACTGTATTTTTTTATTATTATTGCAAATTGATCTATACTCCCAGCTCTCATACTCTGTGAGCTCACACTGTGATAATAGCAACCATGAAAGTGCAAGTGCTGTTCATTACAGAAGAATGTTAGGAGGACCTAAATTATTCCCCCATATTAGTCATGTATTAATTTCCGTTAGTTACTAATTACCAGTAGTTAGCATCTTTGGGCTCATGCAAAGAGACAGCATGAAGTTCCTAAATCTCCTATGTAACTTGGCATGTGAAAGGATGCCTGCTGTAACTCAGCTCTGATCTGGAGCTGGTGGGAAATACTACAGTCTGTGACTTCAGCCTCAGGAAATACCAGGACGTCAAATTCTGAATGTTTCTATAAAACTCTCCTAGAAAAAAAAAGTGTTCCAATGAAATACACCATCCCTTATCCTTTTAGATTTGAACTTTGGGCTGTTCCATGATAGTACTTAGCATCAGGTACATGTACCACACATGACTGGGATAAAAGATGCTCAAATTAGATGCTATTATCCAAATTTGTTGCAGGTAGAGTCACACTCTCCCTGGACACTAAACCAGCCAGAATTACAGTGAATATGGTTAACCTATCTATAAACTAAGTATGTTCTGCCTTTCAGTGGGAAGAATTGATAAGACTGTCCCCTTGGAGAAGCAGCCTGTAAGGGATGTGATGCAGAGCACAAGTACAAACTCCACAGAATAATCAAGTGCATAAGAGATAAGAAGCAACTGATTATGCAGCTCTTCTACAAAAAGGATTTGGAGCTCTTAGAGGATCAGAAAATAAAGAGAAGCAAATGTCAAACTGCTTTAAAAAGAGAAAAAAAAAAGGAACAAAAAGAAAAAAAAACATAAAATAACTCTCGTAACACAAACAGAATTTCTTCTTTGCAACTCAAAGTTGACCAAACCACTAAGAAAACACTCTTCTGCTTTGAGCATCTCAGTTCAAGGAATGCATGGATCAGAGAAAGTAGAGAAAAACAACATGAGCTCCAGAAAATGTGACCTATAGGAAAGGCTTGGTGCTTGGTTCAGTTTGGAAAAAGGAGACCGAGAAAACAAACAGCAACAACATAAAAGACATACACCAAAAAAAAAAAAAAAAAAACAAAAACAAAAAAAAAAAAAAAAAAAAAAAAAAGGTAGTAATAAGGTGTTCTTCATGCCTGCTGTAGCTAGGAGATAGATATTCAAAAGCTGGAATAGATGGTAAGGAGAGGCTTAGACTGCCATTGTTAGAGTTTTCTAAGAAAATGGTAGCTAAACTTCACCCTGCACCAGAGAAAAAACACCATTCCTTGTGTCAGGTTCAATAAGCACATGTCCATTTGTCCAGCAGAGCCATCGTCCTTCAGATCCAAAGCAGACAGAGCAAACCACTCCAGTCTTGTGCTAGACAAAGGCTCCTGCCTCTTTGTAAAGATTGGTCTGAAACTGCTAATTAAATACATTCGTGAAATGCTTCACGATGCTCTAAAATATGAAAGTGGGCTTGGAACATGGAGGAAAGCAGATAGAACAAAGAGAAAAGCAAAAGAGAACAAAGCCAAACAGTAGGTTGAGTTCTGCTCCTGTGAGTTGTGCTGGAAATCCAGGGCAGTTTTCTGTGGGGTCACATAGGTGTAATTAACGGGAAAAAAAATCACCTTTTCTGTAGCACAGACTTGTTAAGGATGTCATTTGCATAACTAGCATCCAGCTACTCTTGCCCAATCCAAGTCTTTACAGGACAAAGGAAGTAGCCTCCACGTGAGGTATCTCAGTATCTGGTGGATGTCAGAGTCTTCCAGCTGCATGATCCAACTGATGATCATAGGGGGAACACTGTCGGGTTGTGGTAGGGCAGAGAACTAGAAAACAAATCACCTTTTCAACAAGAGGTTCAAGGTGAATCCAAACTGGATCAGGATGTTCTAATGCACATTTTTTCTGATTCAGCTGAAGGAGAGTTGGTCCTTTAAGAATTTTTTATGGGGGGGTGGCAACTCTCTCTGTCTGCAATTCATATAACTTAGAGTATTTCAGGTTAGATAAGTTGTGAATTCATGTTTCTGCTTCTTTCGTGAGTTTCTCATTGCATTCTTCACATTGACATTGCTACCACCACAGCGTATTTTCCAGCTGCTTTTACAGTACCAGCCAGAACTTCTGCTTGATATCCGTTTCCATCTGCCACACCTTCACATTGGTTTGCTCTCCTTAAATCCCTCTTTCCCTGTTAATGCCTGTGCAAAGATCATCATCTTCAGTGACCAGTTATCCAAGAGGGATCTAAGGTCCATAATCCAAAAACCATCCAGTTTTTAACCCCTGAAGGCTGCTGACATTTGTAGATAGCACCAGGAGCTGTGGTACCATCAGCTGAGAGCTGCAGGTTTGCACCTCATGGGCCACTTCAGGCTTCTCTTCTCATGGGGCTCTGCTGTCATCAGCTCATTGCAAACTGGGGCTGCTCTTTGCACACCTGACACCTGGACACCCCTCTCCAGCCACCAGCACACCCAGCACACCCTCTGATGGTGCCACCAGATGTGTCTGCACAACACATTCCTATTTCTCACTCACTCTGCGACTAAAGAGCTGCACAGAAAATGTTCCTGCTTTAAGTGAAATCAAGAATACAGGGGATTATTTTCTCATATAAGAACACACCAGCACAAACTATTACAGAGTTCATGCAATTGGTCAGGAGGAAAGCAAGAGCAGGCTGTAAATCACACCTGAATTAGAAGTTGGTCTGTGCCTCAGAAAGCAGCCATTCAGGACACCACGTGGCATTGTACACTTACCACTATCCCCAGGAAAAATTCAGGCATCAGCCAAGGATGTCCATCTATGGCACATATTCCCCAAAGCCTCCCCTCCCAGTCAGTGCAAAACTCACTTTTACCTCACTACAACTCAGATGATCGTGGGAATTTAGAGGTTGAATCTGGTTAGAGATTACAACACAAGTTGGTGTGCAACCAGGTATGTGCATCTAATTTCTGAATATACTGGTTGTACTGAGAAGGGTCTAAAGACTGCAGAAGTTGAGCAAAACTTTCCCTCTCATTACTCCTTCTTCAGCCAGGTGACACCTAAGGGGAAAAAAAGTAATGAGAAAGCTGTTGGTCTTGAAACACAGAAGCAAAAATCCTGTGGAAATTAAAATATCAACTATGCTTAGAAATTATTAAAGTCCATACCATAGCATCATATGCCCATAGTGATGAAAAGCAGACTAAATATCATTCTTTTATACTGGCATGTCTTAACTTTTTTAGATATTGATTTTGCAAATTGAGCAGCTTTAAATGTGTGTGCACACAATTACAGAAGGAGTTCTCCATGGTTTCTTATAGCAAGAAAAAATATAAGTATATCCAGCCTTTTAAAATGCCTGGGTGCAAGTTTTATAATTCTACATAGTCTGAAATATTTTGTTTCAGCAATTGCCAACACTTCTACATCTCTGTATCAGTGTATTTTCTCTTCACAACTCTTTTTTTTGATCCAACACGTTCTGTCTCCCCGTGTTCCCACAGATCAGACCAACAGAAGTGCTGAACCCTGCTTTGAACATAAGAAAGCAAAGTACTGCTGGAATATCCTCTCTGAGAATGCTGCAGCTTGCAATCCTCATTTTCCTTGCTTCCAAAGGACCCCAGGTCTGCCCTTGAGGGCACACGAAAATCCCACTGGGGATGGTCCTTAGAGGGTTTCAGACATTCAGGGGGTGTGTTTGCACTTTCAGGGGGTGTCTGTGCTCTTTCTTGTCTTAGTTTTGTTGGATATTTAAGTATCTGTTAAGGTCCCTGGATCCAGGAAGAGATGCTCCATTAGTGTACATGGAGAAATTTGGAATGAATAAATAAGTAAATTGCCACCTATTATCACCCCAGACTGCAATGCCTGACATGTTTTTCTGCTTAAATATAACATTAAACACATATTGCAAGTTTTCTTGTTTCACACAAAATCAACCTTTGAAATAATTTTTTTTTAATAAAAAGTAAAAAAAGGAAAAACCCTCTTGTTTGCTCCTGATTCTTCTTTTGACTAGGGTTCCAACAAGCAATCTCTTCATCCCTGAGGGGTGCCACTTCTGCAGCACATTGCAAAAACAAAATCCCACCCCCACATAACAAAGAAGAAGAACACAGTGCACAACCAGACACACACTTCAGAATTGCCACTCTCAGCATTCAGCCTTTGCAAGTTTTCCCTCATTATTAGAGACATTAGTGATTGCTGATACACATGGATGCAATTAAGAGGGAGCAAAGAAAGGATCCACAAACAAGCAGATGAGCTTTGTATTTGGAGAGGGTATAAAAGCTGAATAATTTATTCATTTTTCTGTTTTGGCTGTGAAAGGAGGGTATAGACTCATCACTATGAAGAGTCTTGCAGCAAAGCTTGTAGCATAAATATAAAGTGGATTAAAGAGGGAAATTTCTTTTATGCTTTGTGCTTTTTCTCTTTTTATAGCATTTATGTCTGCTTTTCAAAGTGAGGACCATGATTTCATTTGGATCTCTATAACAATGTTGTTGACACAGAGGGCATAATCCTGCAGACCACGGAAGTCATCAGAAATTACTGATAGAAATAACTCAGTGCAATTTCTTTTTAATTTTTATCTCAGCCCACGAGACTTTGATGATTTTCAGCCAAATTTTCACTAAAATAATTTAATAATTTCCTGATAACCTATTTTTAATCTATAAACAGCATCGACATTCCCTCTTTTGGAGAATTTCCATTTGTGTGAATTTCCGGCAGAACATTTTAAGACCCTCACTGGGAATTGCCACATAATGAATAAATGCCAAAGCTGAGCTGAGATCCTGAGTTTACCTCCAGAGCTGTCTCTTCATGCTTTCCAGGGACATTGACATCATTCTGATTTTACTTGGGACTCCAGAGGAAGCCTTGAATAGAATTAATTTAAGACAAGAGATTCTGCCCTGTGTGCTGCCCAGGGGATTCAGGATTGTCATTGAGATCACAAGGCAATCATGAATATACTCTGAATGTGAACAAATGTTGTCCAAATGGCCCACGTGAACCAGAATAGCTGCTATATTTGCATTTAATCTGTGCTTTCCCTGCTGAAAATTAAGAGTTCCCCAATTGTTATGTGGAACCCTGGACAGAAAGAGGTTTGTAGGAAAGCAGAAAATTATATAAGCTTGAATTCTTTCCTTTCCTTTGCAAGCAGTTCAAGCACAGCTTCCCAAGATGCTGCTGGCTATAGGAATGAGTATTTGTAGCACCTCAAGCACATGAATAGACTGAATCATGGAGAGATTCAGTGCATCTCAGCTCAGATACTATGGCAGGAGCCCAGGATGACTGGTTTAGTGATAGATGTCAATAATTCAACTGTCTGGAGGATTTTCTCTCAACTTTAGGAACAATGTGTACTCAGGAAGATGAACTGCTCTTTTCAGGAGCAGTAAACACCCCTTTTTCCAATCTATTTTTTTTCAATAAAGTGCTGACAAAGATTCAAAGCTACTGCTTGAGGGTGCCCTTCATGGCCCCTTACTGAGATGTGCAATTTGCACGTCTGTCCTTACAAAGGAGGTGAATAAACTGATAGTGAAATCTAGACTAATTTTGGAGCTGTAACTTACTTCTAACCATGTGAGCAGTCCCACTGAGTTCAAAATGCCTAAGCCCAGTAAGACTCTGTTTTGACTTAGTCATACTGAAATATTGGTCTGTCGCATTTTGAGTAATTGCTGGGAACTGGGGGATAATCATAGGCAATTTCCACAGCACAAGCAAACTGACTCAACTATTGCAAGCAAATATCAGGAGAGAATAGCAAAAAGCATTTCCTTACCAAACTTCTCAAGATTTCCTCGAAAATATTTGGATTCAAACACCAGTGGCTTTCACGAACACAAAAACTTGATTTTAAACACAGTTGTGTCAAAAGGATCCCTTTGGTGGCTATCAAGGGACCTTATGTCCCTGCCCTAAATTTTGGGGTTTCCAGCTTTGGAGATCCTGTAAGACCTGAGTAAGTCTTCTAACTCCATCCAGTCCATTGGGATCTAAACCTTTTTCCTGCAGTGCTGCCTGAAAAAAATCTTATGGGGCACCAGGACTTTCTACAGAGTTATTTACCTGAGGATTTGGTTTTATTATCAACAGGAAGCTAAGAATTCTGCAGTATGTCATGGTTTGCTTCCATAGCAGCTAGGAACAGCCATGAATAAATCATGAAAATGCTTAGGAGTGTTCATATGTTTGAATTACAACGTATTTCCTACACTAATTAAGAAATATTCATCCAACTTACTTAGACTCTGTCACATATTCCATATTGGTCATGTCAGCATTATACTTATTTTCCTCCTGAACCCACTCAGTATTGGCAGAGTAGTTTGCAGGCACATGTATTGCACAGCCTCCCTAGCAGCCCTAAATGAAAAGACAGTAATCCTCCAGAGAAGTTTTCACTATGGATTTGCATCTCTCCCCAAATTATTAGATCTTCTTCACCCCCAGTTCATAATATATAATTACACTGTAGCCTGTTCTCAATTACTGAAAGCCCAGCCCTTACTTACTGAATTTTATAGTTTAATGTTAATAGATCAGAGGTTAACTGGCTCAATATTAGAAAGGGAGTCACTGGCTCAGTTGTACAAAAGGAGTCAGGATTATCTTGAGCTCCTCAGTATTATTAACTGGGCCTTAAAGAGGGAACAGAGAACAGCATATGTCAGCCACAGCAGGGTTTGAAGGAGAAAGTCAATATTTACAGACATGAGTGTCTCCTACCTGAGCTTCAGTCAATTCTGAGCAGCTGGGGCTTGATAAAGTCAGCTTCAGACTTCTGTGGATCAGACCAGAGCAAAGGAAGTGATATCAAAAAGGCAATACTTTACCAATCAAACCTAAATACTCTTAACACTAAAATAGATACAGTATTATTAGATGACTGTTCTAACTGACTGGGCAGGAATGGTACAGGGTTATCATCAATCAGACAGGAAAGACACAGGGTTAACTCCCCATCTCTCATCTGTTTTCCCTCCCATTTTGAATGTGTTAAGGATATGGTGGTGCTAATGCTGTAGGCTTTTAAGGATACCAGGAAATACAGGGAAAAATGATTTTATTTTTATTAGACTGGATGATGTAGTTGGAAAAAGCATAAAAGCTTTTGATCATCTGTTAGGCACCTATGGGGTAAATGGGCTGCTTGCCATGGTATGAGAGGGGAAGACAAACCAGACAGCCTGAAAGCTTTGATCTTCCAGATAATGGTAAAGTAAAATCCCAGTCCCACTACCTCTGGTCTTTATGAAGTGTTCAGACCCAGTTTTTTCTTTTTCTCCTTTTTCTTTTTCTTTCAGCCTCTACATTCAGGTGACTGAGAAACAGCCACCATGGGCTAGCTGAGCCTTAATAACCATCCACAGGCGCTGCTGCCCACAGCAAGTACAGTGTAATACAAGTTATTTTAATCGCAGTGGAAGAAGCTTAAGCCTCATTATCTCACATTTACCAGGACTTAAAGTGCTCCCAGTACAGTTATTTCTGCTATCCTTCTCTTGCGTTTTCAGATAAACAGAGTAATATTTTATGCCACAGCTATGAACTAACATTTAGACCAGTTTCCAACAGCCTTCTCCTTGTTTTTTAGGAAGATATTTTCGACAGTTTGGATTAATTTTACACAAGAAATCCATTTTTATGATAACTGTAAACCACATCACCCTTCTCCCAACACAAGTCTCAGAAGCAATTTCTCCCACTCAGGCAAATAACACCATTACTATAACTGAAATCAGGATTTCAGTTCATGCTCCTCTTTTCCTTAAAAGCATGAGCTCAGTGTAACCGGACACTTAACAGAAATTGTTCTAAAGATTCTCACAAAGCTTTTCTGAAGACCAAGATTCAAAAAGTCAAGCCCCTTCTATGATTCAAATTATTGGGCCGGTTATTCTAATAGCCATAACATTTCTAACCCTGCTGTTCTCAGCACTTATTGTCCAGAGCAGGAGTTTAGATCTTTATAATAAATGAAATCATTCCCTGTTGAGGAGGATCTCTCTATTTGCAGAATTCTATAGCTTTTAGGCTTTTAAACCCACCATGCTTCTTCTAAGCCAAAAAATTTCAATTACCCTTATTAGTGCTAGTGAAATTGTTTGCAGTAATTATTTGTCTTTTTAACACCCACACTGAACACAACAATTTGCCAGTCTAAAGAAAGCCTTTTACCTGGAGTTTGCTTCTGAAGGCGTGCAAGCTCTTAGGGGAAAGGTGAAACAAACAAAAGCATAGTATTGAATTAATGGAAGAATACTGAATCGAACTAAGAATCTGGAGTTCAGTGACACTGAGACTCAATTATCTGCCACAAGGTGAACCTCAGCCTCCCAAAGTTTCAAGCCTTCCAGCTTTCAAAACAGCAAGAAGTTATCAGTCTGTATGAAAGCTGACAGCACAAGAAAACAGCTGCTGTGCAGCACATTGCAGGATTGAGAGCTCTTTGTCCAGCTCTGAGGGCTGAGAACTCTCTGGGTCACACCAAATCAGCAGCTGGTAGCAGCAGAGGGGCAGAGGAAGAACTCACTCTCATGGAGACAGCACTTGCCACAAGGATATTCCTGCCCCAAGGAGTCTCCAGATGTCCCCTTCACAGAGCTGTCACTTTCCAGCTCCTCAGCAGAGGTGGAACAGCTATGCCTGAATTTGAAAATCCACCAAAAAATCCAAGGAAAGCTACTCAGCCCATTGAGCATCTAGGAAGGACACGCTCAAGCCTGCAGCCCTCCTGGTGCCTCAGCCCGAGGAGAAATGGAGAGGTTCATCTGACAGATACCAGCCTTTGTGCAGGGTGATCCTGGATCACCCCTGGCCCAAAAAAATCCCAGGCTAATGGCAAATCACCCTCTGGGAGTGTTGTTTGGAAGACCAACAGCAGAGAAAATCCAATCTATCTTTTTTGGGGGGTTTTTTTGGACTTGGTGCCCCCAAGTTGGGCACCATGGAGAATCGGCCCTTGGGCTACGCAGGGCCATGCCCTAGAGCTCTCCAGAGGTCTTCCTCATCCTCCAAATCCTGTGCTGATGATGGCTGGTCCCAGAGGCAGATCATGGCCCTACAGGCTTCTGTAATGACACCTGTACCCCCAACCTCTGCCCCCAGATCCCCAAATCCTCGGTGGTAAATACAAACTGCCAACCCTTTGCAATATTGTAAATGGCATGAAGTGAGATGCACTTTTCATATTGATAATTACAGGAAAAAGATAAGAATTTGCACAAAACCACGAGCTGAGCTTTGATTGTTTAGGTGCTTTTTGTCTTATCTGAAATAGAGTCCCCTCCAAATTATAGCTCCATATGTACAGAGGCAGCCTGTAGCATTCCAGCTTCTATGAAGGGGATGGGGTTTTTCTTAGATGAATGGCATCAGCAAGGCCAAACAATACCCTTGTTGGGAAAATATTGCCTTATTTCTGAGGAAAAAGGTTTGCCTTTAACAGATCAGGAAAGCTTTATGTAACCACTGACTAAAGTCAACAAGATTTCTACAATAATTATCCTCTTTTCAACTCCTATTTCCAAGAACTCCACCAGCAGCAAATCCTTATCAGTTTATATACAATCGCTGCTGGAATTTCCTTTACATCAGCAACATGTACCTAATTATTTTTAGTGATCTCATTAAGTAAAACACTTAAGTGACCAGGACTCAAAACTACCAGGATTTGGGGAAGCCAAAAACTAAAAGACCATCTTATTTCATTTGTCTAAACTCAATTTACTTTTATGAGATTCACTTTTTTAAGCTGTCATTTTTAACCACTCATTTTAGTAGTAAATTTTTTGAGTTAGCAAATTATTCAGACTGTGAAACTGCTGTTCTTTTGCTGACATAAGTGCTGAGATTATTGCTGGAGACGTGTTTCTGGTAGCCTCCTGCAATGAGATGATTCAGTCATCAGAGAGTCTGGACAGACTTGGAGATGCCTCTTCCAGGCCTGAAAAACTGGAGGCATTTTAGTACACAAGAGGCATTTGAGGGTTTATCAGACTCTTTCTCGTCCTTGCAAAGCACCACATTGCATCAGCTCCATCACACAAGCTCTGGGGACTGCTGTGATTCCAGATTAGTGTGCCCTGATCAAGCTGCTCCATCTATGCTCTGTCACTATTCATTTAGGCTGCTGTAGCTCAAGCGCAGAAATACAGTGAAGAAGGCACAGATACAAGTGCCCTACTGCTATTATTCGTAGATGTGCTCATCAGCAAATGATAGTTGAAAGTCCTCAGATGGATTAAAAACATTTATGTCCCAATGATGCCTTAGGTCTTAGCTTTTATATTTTTCAAATTCTGTATTCCCAGCATATAACTCTGCAGTGTCCTGCAGCCTGTGAGCTGCTGCTCTCTCATGCTGAGACAGACAGAACAAAGCCTCTCCAGGCTGCTCTCCAAGGACACCCAGCCCGGCCTAGGCCCAAAATGTGTAACCCAGCATCTTGAGAAGGGGGGCAAGCTGAGTTTAATTAGCTAAAGTTTAATTGGTGAAATTGAGTTGATAAGAAAATGGACCAAACCTATAAAAGTGTGAAGAACTCGTGACTCGGGGTCCATCTTGGGTGTAGCCTTTGGCCTGCCCAGGGTGTGCCTCTGAAGGCCTTTCAAATAAATATCCACCTTTATTCCCTTACTCCTGTCTAGTGTCTGTTTCTAGGTTGGCCTCTTTAGGCATCACCAATACTGGATGAATACTGAGACAAAGCACAGAAATGCAAAGAGGTTTTTATGTTGGAATGCTCAATATGAATTCTGATATCTGTCTAAAGACTTTGGAGTGTGTGAACAGGTGACTCTGGTGGCCATTCAGTCCTCCCCAAAAGCTTAGAGGTATTGCCAACAAAAGCTGAAGAGTGGGAAGATTAAAATGAGAGATCACAGGGGAAACCAAGAGATTCCTCCCAAAACCACATTTTTAAGCAGCACTGAAGGGAAAGACAATCTGTATTTGCAAAGTGTGTGTCAGGCTCTGAACTGCCTTATAACTACATCCTCAGATAACAGGGGTGGGACAGCAGGGAAGAGAACTACTGTGCTAAGGTGTTTCTTTTTACCACTACAAAACAAGACATGTATGCACTTTTCATTCTTTAATGTTTACTTACTCAGCATTTCCTAAAAAGGAATCAAACCCAATGTTTGGAGAAAGACATGCAGAGGACAACAGCCCTTTCAGTAGCAACTCTTGAACCAGGAGGTCTGTGCTCATCTCCCAGCCTTTTTGGGACTGGTCATGGCTATTAGATGGGGAGAAGCAGGACAGAGCCCTCATCCGCAGAGGGAGATTGGAAAGCAAAGTGACATCGTGTCTCTTTCCACACAGTGGCTGCCCTTGATGTTAATGGCATGGGAAGGGAGCAGTGACTCCTTGAGTTTCCTGTTAGGGCTGCTGCTGATTGCTCTAAATTGTCTCTTGTTTGAAATTGCTTCTTTTCCAGCTCATGCTGAGCTCCTTGTTTGGAGCTGCCCCGTGCTCATGATCAACATCAATAAACACAAGTGTTTCCAGGGAAGAAAACATTCTGAAGGTTGGGTGGGCTGTGGCTCCCCTCCTTCCTCAGCACCAGGCTCTTCACATCAGGCCCTGAACACATCCAAGTAGTGATGGTTTCTGAAAGATGGGGCCTCATGTTCTGAAGTTAATGGAGGCAGGTGTATTACAATAAAGAAGGAAAAGTCACCAGGCCTGATTTATGTCTGCCTCTGGAGCATTACCTGTGACAGCAGAAGATTTAGGAAGAGGTGATATTGTTCAGGTCTCCTCAACACACCCAGATAAGACACACTGAAAAGTACCATGGCTCCTCCAGGATAAGGAAAAACAGCAGTGCAGGAAGGCTAAAGTGAATGCAAATTAACTTGCCCCAGGGAAGGCAAGATGCCAAAGGATAAAGCAGGATAATTGCCCATAAAATGGGTAGGTCCAGAGGGCAGTGAGTGTTTTGTAGTGGCTCAGGGCAGGGGTAAACAGAAAGACCACCCTGCCCTAGCACTCTTCTATGAACTGTTTAACATCAAACTGACGGTTCTTTCTGACCATCTTCTACACTGAGGAAATTAAAATTCCAGCTCCCTAGCTCTGCTCTTTTGGTCATTCCCTCCCGAGAGAGCTTACCCCAAGGGAAGGCTCTGCTATCCCACCCTGGTGCCAGCCCTTTCTCACACACACACAGACTCTCCAACGAGTCAGAGAAATTCAGCCCACCCACAACCTCCTGCAAGGCAAAACCCCACGCAGTCTGAATCACCCACTGCTCCTGGGCCTTGCTGTGTGGAGCCATGCAGGAATAAGACACAGACCTCAGTGGGAAGAAGAAAAGGAGGGATATCTGGGGATAAAAGCAAAATATGTGAGGGTAATGTCTTCTCTGTTAGGGGAATATCATACAGAGTGCAGACCAGGAAACATCATTATTCTAGAAGTTATTCCTTTAATTGAATTTAATTTGTTCATCCTCCCTTCCACATACTACTATTTTTGATTAAATCCCACAGGGCCAGGATTTTCATCTCTCATTTTGATAAGCAGTTCTACATCACATATAGAGACAGGAATGCAGCCAACCAGCCTAACAAGAGGCACTTGAACTATTGGGTTAGACAACATAGAACCTGCAAAACTCCCTTAAAATAAAAAGTGAGAAAGGAAAAACTTCCTGCATGAAGAGAAGTAGTGCAAAGAGCTGGGTTTCCATTAAGAGGAAAAGCAGTCTGTCAAAGAAAGAAGAAAATAACACTTTTGTTTTTGTAAAAGTAGGTAGAAATCCTGTTCTGTAAATAACTTAAAAAGATGCTAAAGAATAGGTATGAATGTACAAAATTGAATATAGCACTGCATTCACCAATGAGGGAATTGATAGTTTTTTCCATATATGTTATAAAATATGGGGAGGTAACTTAGTCCCTAAATGAGTACCCAGATACTAGAACATCATTAATAAAGATGAGTTTTGGTAACATCTTGACAGAAATGTCCTCTGGAATTCAAAAACTTTGTCTTTTTCCATCTGGATCAAGTTGAATGATGTTTTTTCATTCTCCAAATTTAAAATGGATTAAACAAAACAAAGTGTTAACATATAGACCAAGAGAGAATACAAATTCTTTTTCTAGGAGAAAAATTTAAGTGCATAGGAAAATTATTGTGCAAACTAGAGACAAGAGTCTCTCTGAGGGGAGCAATACAAACTTTCATTAAAATGCAAAGAGACTCAAGCAGAGAAATTTTGCAAGAATAATTTCAATCATGTGGGCAGAACAATTTTACAAAAACAACGCATTAACAAAGTACAGCAAAAAGACTAAACTAAAATCATGGAGTATATTATTTAAAGTAGCCCAAAGAACAGGAAACTGATATCACAGGGAAAGGGGCAGGAGTTTTCCTTAAGGAAGAACAGGACCAAGGTCAGCACAGGTCTGGAGCATTATGTCCTATTAGTAAGATTTATTTGAGCATAACTGAGCATTGACTGGCAAACGCAGGTGAAGCGGGATTGAATTATTACATGAACCTCAATGGAATTTTTATTCAGCTGCAGAAGACTGCCAAAAAGTTGTCAGGTTCAACTCAGTTATGATAGTCGTGGACTCAAAAATGACTGTGACCCAAAACTTTGCCAGCAAAATAGAAATTATATCCTGATAATTAATTTTTTTTCAAATAATCAATTATAAAAACATCAAACCCCTCCATTTTTCTTGCAGAAGAAGAAAATAGGTTTATAATTTTCATCTTGAAGTTTTGCTGAACAAACCAGGTCAACTATTAATGCTAAGATAGGGAAAAACAAAAGACTGCAATAAATAGTCCAAAATAGTCCAGAAATATTTTGGAAAAACTTCAGATAATCTGTGCATAGAGAATATAACCAGAACATGTATCCTTATATGCCTCTTAGTTCTAGAAAAGTCCCTCTTTGATCTAGAGAAAGCTGACTTTATACAAAAAGGGAAGTATTACTGTGTGCTGATTTAAGAACCAGGGTTTGTGCTGATGTCTCGAATTGAATTCCTGACAAGGAGAGCCTCTCCTGTGATTTCAGAAAACCTTGCTGAGGAAGCTCTGAGCATCCTTCACTTGGTCCCTGGTGGAAGACAGAAAATATTTGGCTTCAGCTCAGTCTGAAGGAGGAAGGAGAAGACTCTCTGTGCCTTTTATCAAAGCTGGTAAATTTAAAATGTGGAATGGGCTTTTTCCTTTTAAGCGACTGAGCACAGGGCTCTTGAAGGTTACTATTTCCCTACATATGCCATATGCTACATTTATCCATAAATAACTACAGAATGCATTAACAACTCGAAACTCTGAGAAATGTTGTAATAGATTTTTTATTAAAAAAAAAATAAAGATAGCTGACATAGTGTAAATATTAAAGGTAGATTTCTTGTAAGTGTATAATATGTATTTAATTCTGCTTGACGTTTAGTCAATGATTTTGGAAGTCGCTCCCAAAACCAGGAAAAAGATTTATGGCATTTGGGAACCAATCCAATTTCCACTGCACTCCTTATTATTTCAAGGAAAAGCAAATAGTTTCTCAGGGGAGGTGTAAAGCAGAACAATTAAAATTGTATAGACCAGCTCATGCAGGGCAATGAAGATAGATCTATGCAGGGCCAGCTGCTCTGCTCAGAAACCCCAGAGTAAATTCACTTTACTACCAGTCACACTGAAATTTCTCTAAATGCTCATCAGTTTAGCAAGGAACAGAAGAAAGCCCAATGCCAGGTCTGTGCTTTTCTAGGGGAAAAAAACAAAAATAAACTAAGTTAAACAAAACAAAACAACAAAAACCAATTACAAGACCCAAACATACCTGGCAGAGACTCACACTTTACCCTTCAACTCTTTGAACATGTAAGAAAGAAACATGCCAAACACCAAAGCTTACAGCAAATGTTAGCAATAATCAGCCACTGAAGTTTTGATGACAGAGCTGTGGAGTGGGGCAAATGGAAGCAGGGCCCAATGTCTCTACAAGAACTCAGCAAAATTAGGAGGTGCTGTACTTCCCTCTCCCTGCAGAGTTGGCACAGTTATGGGGCACAACCGAGAATAATCCAGTCAAAACAGCAAAACAGGGCAACTCTACATGGTGTCCCCACCACAGCACAGATGCACTGAGAGAACCCCTTGGAGGACAGGGCTGCAAGGAGCCTTTCTGGGGATGAGAAATGCTGATCTGTTTCTCATGACCTGCAGCATGGGCGACAGTGTGTGCCCTCTCCATGTGCCCTTGCTCATCAGCATTGCTGAAATGACATTTTAAACTAAACAAAACCAGAAGGATCTCCAGCTGCTGAGAGGACCTGAGAGAAGCTTCTTGTGCAAAGCCCTGTTCCAGAGAGACAATCATTCAAAGCTGATATGCTGCAGGAACCGCGACCCCTCAGCTCTCATGCAGGAGCTGCACAGTAATTCCCACCCTTCACCTGCTCTTACTGATTTTTCTCCAATTCTAAATCGAGTGCTTGCCCCCCAGAGACTCTCAGAATCAAAAGCTGTGGGGCCAGGCCACCATGTGCTGCTGAGGCTGTTCAGCTGGCCGCTTGCAGTCTCACCAAGAACAGAAGCACAAGACTCTAGAGTACCTTGCAAGTGCAGTGTAGCTGCTTCGTGTGCTTTGGTCTTGCTGCTCTGTTTTTCCAGGTGAGGGACGGCATGCACAGCAGGAAAGGAGGAGATACTGCCTCTAAACACACCAGCAACGACAGTACGACATGAGCCAGTGGTGAATCTTCTCTCCTGAACAACTGGTGCTGTTGCCTCGTGCTCGTAACACAGGTCACACCCCTCAGACCTGGTCTTGACTCTTCATCAGTTTTTATGTGACCCTCAGTGCCATTTTGCAGTCTGAGAATGGGTTTAGAAATATCAGAAGGCGAGCTCCTTCACAAGGGTTGCTTTTCAGCTGGGAAGGGGAAATGTTAGGGGTAAAGCAAATGGGCAGGGGTCCTTAAAGCCATTCTCCCTGTTCCTCAGCAGTGGCTAGATAGTGATGAGGAAATAATCTCTTCTGTTGTTTGTTTAACCAACATAAGGCTGGAATAAAGCTATTAAAGGACTGGAGGAATCGCAGAGGGGCCAGTGGATAAAACTATATGGGTTATACCCAATGTTTCCTTTGTAACTTAATCCCATGTCTTCCCTGAGGAATGAACAGCCAGGTTCATATTGGCTTTTGTTCCCCTAGAAAATTAAATACAGGACAAATTTTGCTGTGCTCTTTATATTTGCAGTCATTGCCCTTTTAAATTAGAGGAAGGAGTACTTGAAAGGACAAACTCTTAAGTACTTTTCCTGTAGTTCAACTTTGTTTTCCTTTTCTCTTCGTAGTTTGCAGCAGCCTCTTAGGAGCTTAAAAACAAACATTGCTTCATTCTCCTTCCAAATGTGTCTTCTTCTATTTGTCAAACACTAATTCCCTGCACCCCTTGTGTTACTAATTAAGCTTAAAATTAACATGCAAGTAAACAACTAGAACCTCGTTTGTGCATCTGCATCATCAGAGATGACAGGAGAAGAAATGTTATGTCGAGTCCCTATCCTCACAGCACGTCTCCTGGAGCACAGTGATAGCAAATCCAGTGAAGTTTCAAGCCTTGCTATTCCACAGGGTTGCCGTAAACAGCAATAGATCTTCAAGGCAACCTTCACTGATTCTCAGATGAAGGGAAAACAGAAAGACTTTGGCTTGGAAAAGTCCACAAAAAGCTACCAAAAATTCCTCCAGCATTTGCTTCTTCTGAAAATTCCCACCCCTCTGACTGACATATAAAGAGAAAAATATTTACTAAAAGGCAATGGGCACAGCAATTGACAGGCAGCCACCCAGGGAAGGTCCAGCTTGAAGCATTATAGAAAAAGGAGGAGGTTTTAATGGTGACAGAAAAACAGGCTGTCACACCCTTCTGTGCAGCACAGCTAATGAGCTGCAGTCATACAAGAAAGCAAGACTATTTCATGACCATACATTAGGTTTAAGGGTATAATTTTTCTCCTCCTTTATATGTCATTTTTTGACAGTTGACAGGTGAGAGCTGAGTGCAGTTTAGAATTACAAAGTCTGTTTCCACCTTCCAGAGATCTAAAAAATGGAGCAAAGCCCCAAACAGGAAAATCAAGACCAATGGCACACTATTTTATTTACCTGTTAATTTCTTTTTAAAAACAGAAATACATACAAAACTGCAAGTTCTAATCTGACTGACCTATATTGGGCATAGTGAAACCCTACTGTCAGCAAAATCCCCAATTCCTTGAAAGACACGTTTGTTTGAAGAGCAGAGAAATTCATTTTACTCACTGAAGGAAGGGTTCATTCCACCCCAATGGAACTCTCTGGAAGTCACAAGAACAAGGCAGATGTCCAAACTTCCTCTGCTTATCTGGAGGACACGTGGAGTCATGTTCCACCAACACAACATTTATTTTTTAGGTGGGGGAGGCTCTCAGGGCTTGTGACTCTGCTGGTGTCTGAAATACAAAGCACTCAGGTATAAATCTGACCTTGAGGTCTCCTTTCTCCCTTTGATAATTACTTCCTCTCACTAAGGCTAAGAGGAGCAGTGGCAATGGCTGTGATTACATGCATGAAGGAAGCACTAATACAACTGAAATGTTAATGGCTCTGCACAACTTGGTGTTTTCTACCACTGAGCATGAAGAAAAATACAGATAGACCCTTTATTGTCTCAGCCTGATCATGGGAGAGCCCATGAGCTGTTTCAGCCCTCAGATGCCATTGTCCTGCACACAGCCTACACACACAAACAGAAAACAAACCACCCTTGGTTTTATTGGGAAGACACGTACAGGAGGCACTACCCACCAAGGGTAAGGTGAGGGAGTTAAGGTCAGGAGTGATATAATCCCACTGATTAGAAGTCTACTTCAATCCTCAGATATTTGAGACTAATTCTATTGACATTCCTGTTCCTACTTTCCTCCATTGGTATATTGTGATTTCCCTGAGTCTTATCCACAGATCAGGGGATCAGCCACTGGGGCAGTCGCTCATAGTAACGACATTTCTGGAATAAAAAAATCTTTTACTAACAAAGTGATAGAGATGAAACCTATGGTTAGTATCTTTTGTATTTCTGAATCTTTCAATGAAGTTATGGCAGTTAACTGGAGAAGCAGAAGTATGAAAAGGCCCAATAGTTTAAATGCAAATGTTTTCCCCATTTTGAATTTAACACCTGATTTTTTCCTTAAGTTTTGATATTCACAGGTCAGTGTCTCCCAAAAAAAATTTCATATCAGATTCTTCTCCCACTCCCTTGCAGTGACATCCCACGAGAACAGATATAACATCAGCTCTTACCTCCTGTGTCACCTGGATACAGATTTTCTTGCCTTTATTGAAGATATTCCTGCATCAAGCTGAATAGTGTTTGTCCTGAGCATATCCCTACAGTAATTTGTGTTGGTTTTTTAACTAAATACAGCTCTAAGAGCTGTTCTCTATATATCAATCCACCAAGCCACTTCACGCTCATATTCTCAGGTGATTTATGACTGTTTTCTGACATGGAGCCGTTTCCTTGAGCTCAGAAAGTGGCTTAACGCCTGTCTGACTACCTAAGTGGCAATTTAATCTTTAATTAGAAGGTACTATTTCCACTTCTCCACGTGCCTTGGAAATGAACTGTCTGTAATATTTCCTCTGTACAGAACTGATCAGAAGGAAAATTTGGCAAGGGTTCTGCCATTTCCTGCAGCTCACACCAGAGGCTGGGAGTGGAAAACACAGATGTTAGTAGAGTTGGATGCCTGAAGAGATAAATTCAGCTCTCATTCTACCAGATTCAGGATGACAAGGACAGGGAAGCACTGTTATCAGCTAGGCAAAGCTGGGATTTGAACATATTTCTGCCAAAGTACAAGCTGACAAGCTCCACCCAGCCTCCAGAGGTATTAAATACACACACACGTTGCTGTGTCCTCATTTCTATGCAGAGTGCAGAACTTACCATAACAAGTGCCTCAAATACCACCATTTTCCTTCCTCCTCTTGAAAACTGAATGCCACTTAAGTATTTACAATTTCTACACCAAGAAGTATGTTTCCTAAGGTTTGCAGTCACCCTGAGCAGAGGATGAAAGCAACAACAAATGCAAATCCCCTGTCATCACTTCATTATGTACCTCAATGTCAGACAGCCCCAGTGTGGCAATATTCAGTCTGTACTTCCAAAGTCCACAGCAGGGTCGAGGGAAGCTGGATTTGACAGCAGAGATGCTGAGGAGCAGCCCAGGGGAAGGTGTGATAGCAGCTTCTGGCAGATGGACAGCATCTGCAGGAAGGGGGTGTTATGGGAGACAATGCCCCATGTAAAAGACTGAAAAGGGAAAACGGCTCCAAATTGGTTTCTGGGGGAAGGCTCAACCTTGTCACCTACTGAAAGCTACAGAAAGTCAAAGCTGCCAACTCTGAGAACCAAGGTTCACAAGGTCAGCTGCAGGCACAAGGCCACTGGTGAGGAGTTCAGTGGGAATAGATGAAGTTACTTAGTTCAGGGATCCTGGTGTGGGTTTAGTTTGATTCATAGAGAGTGGCTGTGTCAGCCTTGTGTCCCACAGAGAAAAGGGATTTCTGAGAGCAGGATGAAATGTCTAAGGCAGAATGAAGCAGGACATGGACATGAAGATGATCAGAGGAATGGAGCATCTCTGCTATGAGGAAAAGCTGAGAGAGCTGGGCTTGATCAACCTGGGGAAGAAAAGGCTCTGGGGAGACCTTAGAGCACCTTCCAGTACCTAAAACATGAAAGATAGAAACAAACCTTTTAGCACAGTCTGTTGTGATAGGAAAAGGGGTAGTGGTTTCAAATTAAAAGAGGATAGATTCAGGCTACATAAAAGGAAGAGATATTTTACAGTGAGGCTGGTGAAACACTTGCAGAGGTTGCCCAGAGAAGTGCTGGATGCCCCATCCCTGGAAACATTCAAGGTCTGCTTGAAGGCAACCCTGCTCATTGCAGGGAGGTTGGACTAGATGAACTTTAAAAGCCCCTTCCAACCCAAACTGTTTTATGATTCTGTGAATTTCAGACTATAAGTATGGAGCACATTTAGAATGGGGAGTATAAAACACTCATAAAATTCTGGACTCTCCATCTCAAGGGACAGCTGAACAGTGACAAATGTGCTGAAAGCTGTGGGGGAAAAAAAAAAAAATCAGCCCAAAGCATGAATATGGCACAGGAATTTCTAAGACCATTTTCCGACCATCCAGAGAAGGATTCAGCAGGCAGAGCACTGAGATGCTAACCCCAGTCCCATTTTGTTATCCACTGGAAATACACACATTGTGGAGAGGTCACACGATCCCTCACATGTGAGCACCACGAGTCCCTCTCCCATCAACTCTTGTTCAGCTGATCAAGCAAAGACCTAAGCAGCACTCTCCTTTTCTTTCATGTAACAACACACACAAGCCTCCAGAGCTACTGGAAAGGGAATCATGCTGCTCCTCTAACAGTCTCCAGTAGGGAATTGTCATTCTGTTACATTTGTTTGCTGAATTAGTCATTCAGCCTTACAAGTATGCAAACCAAAGGAGTATTGATCTGAGGATCCATGGCGATGGGTTGACACGGAATGCTGTTACTGGGGCTCCCCATGGAGCTCTCCAGGCACAGCCAGCCTCTCCACCTGCTCAAGGCAGCTCTCCCTGCCCTACCCAGCAAGCCACCTGATGAGGTAAATTCAGTCACAGCTGGGCACCCCATCTCTAACACATGGATGAAAATGCTTTTTTGCCTATTTATTTAAAAATATGAGATTATAATAGCGTTATTTTAAAAAAACTTTTCTTTCAATTTTAACCAAATTACTCTGAAAATTTGAGTTGAGTTATGTGTGTCTGCTGTCCCAGGTGGAATACGGTCACTGTAAAATTAAATGAGACAGAGCTGGAATACAAATTGTCCATTCACCTAACATTTATTTTCCATCCTATTTATCTCAACATCACGAGGAAGGAAGAAGCTCACTGAGAAGGATGGAAAGAAAGAAAGAAAAATAAAAGGTTGGAAAACTGTGTTCTGTGTGATACCTAAGTCACTTCACAGTTAATATAAACACCAAAGCATTTCTGTTCCTATTCATAAGCCGCTCCCCCTGTGCTGTTCTAACAAAAGCAGTTTCAATGACTTTACGTATCAAGAATGCCAAATGAACCTACCTTTTATATTGCAGCACATTTTTTTCTGTAGGATAACTATATCTCACAGTGCCTTAAGTTTTGCTAATAGATGTGGTTGTTTTACTAATCCAATCTGGCCAAAAATGGCACCTTCATATTTCACTAGAAGTTCAATGGCTTGTGGCAGAAGAGCTGGGACATAATTCTGCCTTTGTATGAGCTTTTAGTCCTCTTTTGGAAAGATTAATCAGTTTGCAGGATTCCTTCCTTTTGCCTATAAAATGAAGACTGTTCTTTAAGAGGTTTTTTCAGCTTTACAAAAAGGTGTTGATTAGTTGGCTCGAGATCTCAGCACCCGGTTATTGCCTCTTCCATTACCCCCACTCACATCAGCCTTACCCAGGCTGCCCTCCACCTTCTCTGTAGCCTCTCTGGTCACTCTCCATTACCTTCTCAGCAGGCCCATATTTCAGTATAGAACGGGCAGGGGAAACAGGGCTGGCTGAGTGACATACAACAAGCCACGGTCTTGAACATTGCCCAGAGAGGTCTATAAATCTCCTCTCCTACTGGTAGTGCAAGAGTAGAATCCAGTATTCTTCTCTAATAGATCAAGTCCAGACCTTCCACCTTTTTCTTTAAAGGTCCTACATAAATCTGCCGACAAGCTGATCTCTTTCCTTACTATTTCTCTCATGCCCCTACACTCCACCCAACCTGCATCCCTCCCAGTTTCCTCCTTAATTCTTGCAGCATTTGAGCTAAGCAGGGTATGGCTGTGCAGCAGGAAGCCACAGTGCTTTACAGGAAAATGGCCATTATTTTAATTTCCATGTGCAACAAATAGTTATTCTCACCTTGTTAATACTATCTGGGTAATAAATAACCTGTGTTGTTCCTGTATTGTGCAATACTATTCTCACAAACCTCTATTGCTTGCTGCCTCAATAGCATATCACTGTTAAGAATGAACAGCAAAGAAAGGTTTGGGCAAGGTTCAAAAACTTCTGGTGGGAACTGACCCAGCTATGTCCAGAGGAACTTTGTGAACTAGTTCCCAGCACAACTTAATGGAGTAACTTTACAAAGAAATAGCTCTGTAATTACCTAACAGATTTTAAGAGCAACAACAGTGGCGTAAGCAAAGGTCTGGGTTGCTTCTCTTGCCAGAATTGCTAAAGCCAGAGGGTTTTTTTGAGGCATGGGGCCTGGAGCAGAGATCTTTGCCACCAGCTGTTTCTACAATTGTTTCACCCAGCAGCTGGGTAAGATATGATTTGTGACCAACAGCTGTGCTGACAAAAGATTTGCAGTGTGGTTGTGTTGCATATGTGACATTGCTGCTGTGCTGCTCAAGGGGAAGGAAAAAGCTGTGGCAGCAGAAACTTCACTTCCCCAGTATAAGTTACCTGCAAATACTCATTAATACCACTACCTTGGCCAACAACCACCAACCTTCAGGACTTACTTTTCTTGGAAACCAACATTGGCTTTGGATTGTCAGTGTAACATCAAAAACAGATCTGGTGTCTTCTGTTGCTTATCAATTTTGAAACCATTACTCATCTCTTCTGAAGTTTCTCCTAATTCTGTGGTTTTGTACAGACCCAGTAAAAATGAATCACCAGAGTACTGGGGTGTCAACCCCAGCTAAATTGTTGCAGTATCCAGGCTCCTTCCAGGCTTCTTCTTACATCCATGGAAGGAGTGATGCTGATAAGCTCTCACAAAACTACTCTTCTTGGCTGTTATTAACCCATTTTAACATTAAGTCTAATCCTCCCTTCTCCTACATTCCCCTTCAGCAGCCATTTCATTTATTTTTGTTAAAAAAACTTAGAAACACCACCTGAAAAATGTTACCCACACAAAAATAAAAAGCCAGATAATGTCCTGCTGTTCACACTTTGCTGTGCTAATCCCCTGAGATACATCACTGGTATAATCAGATTTAAATGTTCAAAAGTGGATCATAGTAAGACCAGTGATGAATGCTGGATTAAGCGCTCATTATCATAAAAACAGATAAATAGAAGTGAAAATGGAAAATAAATTGTATTGAGTATAAGCAGTAAAAACTCTTCCAAAGGATTAGCTGAACACTGTTAACAATGATGCCAGGAAAAGTGCTTGATTGTGGATGCTGATTAATAGCTCTGTAATTACATCCTTAGCATTTTTTAATTGGTATTTACTTTTATTTAAACAATCCTGAAGACTCTGTTGTGGCTAATGCTGTTCATTCCTAGAGACAGGTGAGCTTCCTCCAACATATGAAACCAAGCCTCAAGGAAGCAGATCTTCTGAGACCACAACCACCTTCTATCCTTCACGGAACTGAACTTAAATCAATGGCCACATTTCATAGCTGGACCCCGGCAATACATTTTTGAGATGTACAAAATGAGAAGAACAGAAAAGAAAAATAGAAACACTGGTTTGTTTTATTCAGACTACATGTTGGAACATCAATAGGTGAAAATGAGATAGAAAAATTCAAAGCTGGAGTTGATAATTTCAGGGGAGTTCAGTAAAATGATGATAAAAGGCATGATGTTTTTAAAGTCCATTTACATTAAGATTTCAGGCAGATTTTGAAATGCATCTTCTCCCCTGCTCTAATCGCAGAATACTGCAGAATAAATCTATGTGACAAAAAGAAATAAATGTCTATCTGGCCCAACTCAGCAAGACAACAATAATTCAACAAAGGAAAAACAACATCTCAGCACTCAACAATACATAATTAAGTTTAGATCTGTCCCTTTCAATCACAGATTATAGACAACCACTAGAAAACAGACTCTAAAGAAGATCCTTGCCCTGGCTGGGGAGGGTGAGAGGATCCAGGGCAGCAGCTTTCTGCTGTCTCCCATTGCAATCTTCCTTTTGCAGGTCTCTTGGCAAAGCCGAGGTGTGAGTTCAGCTCAGCTTGTGTTTATGTGCTCTGAACTATTTAACATTTTCAATAAACCCTGTGGCTGGGAGCTCATCATTTTACATACTGAGAGCTCCATTAATGACGGCTGTAAGTGACACTTTACATTACCCAGTTGCTCACAGGTGTAGTTTTTGCCAGGGGATTCTTATTTGGAGAAGAGTGCACTGAGAGGCATTAATTACATCTCTCTCTTGGTTTTACATACACTGATTTATTTCCACAAGCTTTTTAAGCTCAGAGGCAAATCTTGCATTCTTGAACATATAGATATTTTTGCTATATTTATGCATTGCAGGGCAGAATTATTAGCCCAGTTTTAATGCCTGCTCCTACATAAAGCAAGCTTCTGATTTTATGAGTTGTAGAAACAGCACCAAGACTATTCTCATGCCTGGGTAGCAAATGTGATTTATCCTGTTAGACTGTAAATCCCCGTAAGAGCTGGATTTTGGTTACCTCTTGAAAAGCTTCCCTCGCTGCCTGCAATGGTGATGTAACAAGGCAAGGCATCCCAAGATATCCTCAACACATGACCTTGTTCATCTGCTGAAGGTCACTCACTCTCTCCCAGCTCATTCTCAGGAAGTTTACGTGGGAATACACGACAGTGGGAATACATGACAGTAAGAGACTTTTTTGTCTGAGTGGAGACAGGCTTTGCAAACCACTGCAGTTTAATAGTATTTGGTTTGATATTAAACATGCAAATGACATCCTGCTTTGAAAAGAATGACGCGTATGTGATTTAATCTCTCTAGCACTTTCCAAATTTATCTTGGGATACATCTAACGTTCATTTATCCAGAGTCCAGAACTGGGAATTCAGATTTTCTATTTTGATTTTATTTTGTTTGAGACAATAAATTATTGTGGGTGTTTGCGAGTTTATACTTCATTATTTGATTAAGTAAGCAGAAAGCAAGTGACTCCAGCAGATCTATAAGCTATGTCCCAGCTGAGGATTTGCCGTGCCTTAATCATCCCAAGTAATGCTGAGCTGAGAGCTTCTCAAAGACCTCCAGTGGTGGAAATCGTACATCTCCCAGAGAGCTCCACAGCTCTTCCAAAAAGACCTTCCTAACTTCAGTGTCATTCTAACCTGAACCTCCCTTTCTTTGAGGAATTAAGATCGCTACTTCTTGTCCAATTCCTAGGGCACTGCAAAATTCATCTTCTCTATTTTCAGTAAATTGAAGACTTAAGTCACATTTTGTAGTCCTCTCCTTCTGGAGTTCATATTTCAGGGTCTCTCTGCTCCGCATTTTCTTCAAATGTCTCACTGATATATGTCTATAACACTCAGCTGAGACCTCACCACTGCTGGCTACAACGTTCATGGACCTCCAGTCTCTCCCAAATAAGCACCTGTACATACATCTCCCAGCCCTACACGAGTTAAGAATAGCTCAGTACACCAAGGGTCATGGAGATCTCAGAAAAAGACAATGCATAAAATCAGGTTTTCTTACTTTTTCTGAAATGCTAATATCTAAAAAAACTTTCCCTCTAGAATGCCACAAATTAGTTTTCATTAACATGCATCTAGACACTCCACCAAAAAAAAAAAAAAAAAAAAAAAAAACCCCCA
>VWZT01011242.1:1001774-1120125 GCA_013397055.1 Pachycephala philippinensis
GCCAATATATTCAATTCTTCTGTTACAAATTTGCAAACAGTTTCTTTACTAGTTGGGTTTGTAAACATGGAAAACACCCACATGTTCCTGAGGAAAGCTGTCTAGAGACCCCATCCTCTAGCAAAGGCTTTATCTCCCATGTAAGTCTGTGTAGGACAAGCACTTCTGCTGCAACCACGAAACAGACACTCTGCTTTTCTATCCCCACTCCTTCCCACTCTGCCAGAATTATAACACAGACCAGGATCTCTACTGGGATCTGGGCTGTCTTTTTCATTTCGGGTTACACTGGAGACTGCTAATCTCAATGTTTTGCTACCATAATTAGATTAGTCAGAAGCATGAAATGAAGTTACTCTTCTAGCGGACCAAATTAAGCTTGGCAATAAATTCAGTCCTGTAGCTATCATAGAATCATAGAATGGTTTGGGTTGGAAGGGACTCAAAAGATCATCTAATTCCAACTCCCCTGCCAGGGCAGGAACACCTTCCACTAGAGCAGGTGGATCTAAGCCCCATCCAACCTGGCGTTGAACACTTCCAGGGATGGGGTGTCCACAACTTCTGTGGGCAACTTGTACCAGTGTCTCACTCTCTGAATAAAGAACTTCTTCCTAACATCTGATCAAAATCTCTTCTTTTTAGTTTGAAAGTATTCCCCTTTGTCTTATCACTGTCTGACATGCAAAAAGTGTCTGGATGTGGAGCTGAAAGTCCCTCACCAGGAGATTTGACAGCTCTGTGATACCTTTGTATTCCTAGGATGTGCTGGTCAGTGGTTTCTAAAGCTTGAATTTAAACCTCCAGCCTTTGTATTTGCAAAATAGATGACAAGAATTCCTGATGCAGTCTTTGAAGACCTCCAGTGATTGTTTAACTGTTCCTGGCTGATCACCTGCTTTTCTGGTAAGTTGCAGTGCATTGCAACTGGGTGCAATTTGTGGTGCAATTTTACAAACCCACCTTGGTGAGGAAAGAAATGCACAAATGCAATTTGGGAAGAATATGAAATAAAGTGAGAACAATCAAAAGGGTAAGTCAGACCACAAAGAAAGTAAGTGGCAGTATAACGTATTTGACAAGCAGAAATATCACAGCTAATAACGTTCAGCAAAGCACAGGAAGTTATGTTTGATTTTGAGTCATTTATAAAAAGCCCGTCAATTGCCTGTCACCATATTAGCATATTTAAATATTTCTAATCTGGTTTCATCACTGTGATTAAAATTGCTGACAAGGGTGGATAATAATGATGAACAGAATCAAACAGCAAGGAGTGAGACTGTAAATGGGTTTATAGAGGCATTAGGACCAGCAGTACACCTAATACAAGAGCAAAACCAGACCCCAAGGGGAAAACTCAGTAGGCAAAATTACAAGAAGTGACCATGTTTCAAAAGTTTCTTTCCTTTTCCCATTTGAGCTCACTCTTTGAATTAGATCATAGGTGAAGTGGGTGTCAAAGGGGGTAGAAGATACAGCATCATTCCAAAGGCACAACTTAGGAGGCATTAGGTCTCAAATAATTTGCTCAGAGGCAGAGCTCTGATATGTCCTGTACTGTCAGATCTGTTGATGGGCAGAATTTGTTGGCACCTCACTGGTCCCATCAAAAATAACTGAAGAGGATGACAAATGCTCAGAAACATCACAAGCCTGAAAACTCCTGGGACCTTTCTGAAATTATCTTTTGCTTTAAGCATTCTGATTTAAGTATTTATCTTAACTTGGAATCTAGGAGAGCATTTTATTTGATAACTGAGAAATATTGCAAGTAAGGCTTCAAAGAAAAGCATTGATGGCTCTTGAAGAAATTGAAAGACCTGGAAAGTACCTCCTTTCTGCATGCCCCAAAGCAACTCAAGCAAGGACTAATTTCAATCCTTGAGCAAAGCAGTAGCAGGAAAATAATTTCCACATTAAGAAACAATTGATGTGATTTTGAAGAACATTCACAGTGTTGAGAAAGTTCCTCTGTATTCCCCAATGTCTGCAAAAGTCTATTTTGAGCTGCTGGGTTTCTGCAATCCCTCCCCACTGCAGTTTGGAGATGGAGCAGCTGCTGTTACTGCAATGCAGGAACAGCAGTGTGGCTTTCCTGAAGGACTCCTTCCTTTCCCTTCAGGCACCACAGCCTTGGGCACTGCACACTCAGAGTGAGATGACATCTGTCCCAGAGTCTTCTCCACATGCCCATCTCCATTTTTCAATCAGTTAAGCACCCCAGAACATTTCAGATCTCCACACACAAAGAGTATTTGCATCTTAGGGCCTCCAAAATAATGTTAAAAAGCTGCTCTTTTACAATTTCATGCCAATGCATAGACAGTGTGTTGTGGCACGTATTGGAATTAACCTCATCTACTAAATTTCAGGCTACCATCCAGGAGACTATTCCTTCTCTCCTTTGTAGGGACTACAAGTCTCCAGAGGGCTGACAAAATCAGCACCTCTCTTTTTGTTCCTACCAAGAGAGGTTATGGGGCAATCTTCCCAAGCTTGGATGCTGCTCCAGGGTTCATTTCCTTACCCCCAGGGACCATCATTAGGAGTTGGGAGCATATGGACCCCACCCAGCATCTGCCTCTGTTCTCCCCTGCAGGATGTGGCCCTGGCTGGTTTTATAGAAGTAGCTAAACTGCAGGAAAGCTTGTGAAAATTCAGCATGAGAGTAAAACAAGCAGAGAGAAACCAGCTGGTGTGTAATCAGAGACAGAAGAAGTACATACAAAACAGATCCCTCTCATTCCTTCAGCTCCATCTCCCTTTGTATCCTTTACACCTAAGCTTTTTCTGTCGAAAATGACAGAAGACAATATGCCACTGAGAACAGAGATGACAATTGCAAATGGTAGGTGTTTTCACTAGAAATTGCCAACACAAATTTTGATGTCTTTCTCCCATGGAGGCCTTCAGGACAAAAAAAAAGACGCCTTGGAGGTTTTTTGAAAAGCTGGAATATTGCAATAAAATATAACGCAGTACAAGGCTACATAAAATTTATGGGGCACCTTTTATGAGAACATCCCAAGGGGCTTCATATAATAGCTATAAAGCAGTAAAACACATCAGGGCACAGATTTAATTTTTAAAATGGAAGCATATACATTAATGATTTACCATCGTTACTCCTCGTTGGAGGTCTAAGAACACCAATAAAACGGTTCTATCAAAAGTTAATTTAGGTGAGAGGTTTTTAATGTCTGAATATGGTTCACATTTTAGTAAGTTCAATTGATTGATTGAAACAACACCAAAACAAAAACAAATACGGTGTGTTTCATTCAGGAGGGGTTTCTGAATTATTAGGCACTGTAATTTTTTCACTGTTCTCTAAGGTTGCCCAGGTCCCCACCTCCCAAACTTGCAAAAGGACAACTGAGAGGAAATTAGCTCAGCAGACTATTCTGAGACATTCACCCTTGCAGCATCCCACCTGTCAAAATGCTTCTACCAAGGACAGTATGTAAAGAAGGAGGGTCCTGGCAAGAAACAGCAAGTAAGGAAATTAAAGGAATATACACGATCAACAGCATTAGAAACATCCTGGCTCCCTTTCATACCTCTCCTCTGGCATTGCTATAACCGAATTCTATGTCCCATCACCACCCAGACCACCTTATATATTAAAAGTTGACAAAAGCTGTGCAGTCCAGAGCTTTCCCTGAACCCCTATGGGTTAACAGCTATAGACTCTGATTTCTGCTCAATCTAAGTTTAATTTCTTTCAAAAGAGAACTGGAACCAGAATTGAACTGCAGCTCTGCAAATGAGTTTTTTGAAGAAAGATAAGCCAAGCACGGTGCAACACGCAATTAATACGCTGAATAAGTTATTAACTGACCCCAGGGGAAAAAAAAGTAAAAGAATGGTGTCTGTTTTTCAGCTCTTTGATAATGGAAAAGAGGTCAAAACTGGGAAAAAATAATCAAAATCATAGACCAAAGTGGGAATATCGAGTCAGATGGGGCAGTAACAATTAAATGTGTTAGAGGTTGCGAAATCTCAGCAACTGTATTTATGTGCTGCTCTACATTTAAGTTTAACACTAAAGTGACCACCAGCCCACGTATCTCAAAGAACATCAGAGGAATCTATATACGTGCAGGGTCTTTAAATATCAAAGAGCAGCCTGGGCAATCTGCTGGACTCGTCCTGTGGGCAGTCTGTCTGTGGGAGGTTGGGTTGAAGAAGTAGAGGTCTTGTTTTGTTCTAAACTCCGAGGTCCTTCAGCCCACACTGGAAATGAGCTGAAGGATCAGCAAAAGAGAGTGTTTGAGAAAAAAACCCTGTATCCTTCAGGCAGCTGTTTAGGGACAAGGAAAGTCTTTTGCCATGAACAAAGACCATATGCGTGAGGTGCATCTACTGGTGTTGAAGACCAACCCAAAACACAAACCCACACTCCTGAATTTGACCTGCTCTTTGATAGTGTATCAGGGAAGACTGGGCTGCAAAGACACCTTCAGCAGAGCATCTGTTGAAACTGCTGCAGGTTTGGCTGGAGGATTTGAATGACAGCATTCCCACCTGGACACCCCCAGTGCACAGGCTGTGGGTGAGCACAAACACGGCACAACAGCCAGGCACACCCACTGGTGTGGAGAAGACCTCTTATAGCCCTAACTCCTGGTACATGGGAGGCTGAACCATGAGTAGAATGGTTTTTTGTCCTCAGGAGAGCAACTCACAGTGATCTCCTGACCCTGCTCATGCACTTCTGACCACCTCTGCACTGCCTTCACAAAGAGAACATACAGACACACGCTTATATCCTCTGTCTGCAGCATCCATAGAATGAAAACACATTTGTCCTCTTGTCTGTAAATCACTGTAACAGAGAAATGAGCATCTGGATTCCTCACCTTTCCCTCCAAACCCTCTGGAAGAAAGGACCAGATGAAGCCTGGTCTTGTGCAAAGGTCGATCAGGCATAGTTCTACAGTAAAGCAGACAAATAATCCAGACCAGCATCCCCTGAACCATTTTAGTATCAGTCCTTGTCTCTGGATGAAGCTGGAGAACCTCACATCCTTCATATAAGTTTAAAAAAAAGCTTCTGATCCCAAAAACTTTCTGGATATTTGCTAATAGGGACGCAAGTTCAATCCCCAAGGACACTGCAGTTCCTGTATGGAGGGATTGGGATCCCCACAAGGGCTGAGTGCTCTGTATTGACAAAGGGCACACATTGGTCAAGCCAGCAAAAACAAACCCAGCCTGTACAAGGGCTTGTCAGGCAGGATATCACCCAGCAGGCTTAATAGCTCTGACTGATCTAAAAAGCTGTAAATTAACAAAATCTGTATGTTTTACAAAATTGGGTAAGTAATCAAAGCCCTGCAGTACTGAAATGATAAGCCCAAAGATACAGCATAGGAGAAAGCTCCTTATTGCTTAATCCTCAGCTCTCAAGCAAGCCAAGCATAAAATCCTTTAATCAAATCTAATAACCTGGGATAATCTTCAAAATAATGACTGCAAGGAATAACACATTCCTGCATTCATTAAGGCCTGAGATTTTAAAAAAATGGATTTTCATTAGCAGCAGTGCTAAAGGTATTCTCACATGTTGCATTATGCATAACTTCCCACAAGTGAAAAAAAAAGAATATTTAAAAACTCCATTGATTACGCATTCTGATGGTATTAAAAGCAGATCCCTCAACACAGGGATCAGTACAGCTATTTCCTGTGTACAGGAACAAATGACATGTAAGTGTAACCATATCAAACACTGAAACATGATGCTCTCTGTCCTGAAAAAATCGTCCTAGATATCAGAATTATTCATGGCTCATGAGAACAGATTTATTAAGAAGAAAAGTCTTACTCTTGTCCTTGGTTCCTCAGAGTTGTTTTTAGCTGCCAAACAGTCTTAGGGGGCTTTGGGTTCATATGTATCAATCAACCCACAGCATCATTTATTTCTAGGAAATTCTGTCTACAACTGTTTTCTAAAACTGAGAGTACACAAGGCTGAAACATATTGTCTTATGGAAAGTTTTAATGCAATTAAACACAACAAACTCTGTCTGAATACAAACCATCTCAGAGTCTAACAAGAGTCATTTATGCCTCTTCTGCAGCTGATAGATGACAAATGATAGACAAGTCCTAACTCCTTGCCAATTTTTTCTCTTCAGCAATTATATTTTGCCTTTCTACGATGTTCTTTCAGACTTATTCCATTCTGAAGTGTGACAAACAATGAAAAAAAAAAGACACTCAGAAGCTGGCAAAATTTATTTCATTTCATAATGTGAACAGATTTGCCTGGATTACAAACAAATGATTACAAACATGTCTATTTTTCTGCTCACTTGTCAATTGTGAAGTGATAATGTGGTATTTACACACCACACAGAAATAAACAGTCTTCAATCGAAGGTTTCTATATGAATTTCACTCTCTGTCTGTATAAAGTGAGAAATCAGCTGTGCCATGGGATATTATCCCTCTTTTTGGTGACTAGATGTCTGAAAGTAAAGATAGGGCAACAACAAGTGATTACTGCCAGCAGTATTCCTGTTCATCCTCGTGTCATTTTGCTAAGAAGCCAGTGTGGCATTAGAAGCGAGAAGGGTCACTGCTTCCAAACAGTAATGCAAATAAAAACCTCATTCACTCACACTGCAGAAAATTAGGCTGGAAGATACCCAAGAGGGCATTTCCTGGTCCACCCTTCTCCCTGCCCAAGGCATTCCTGGTGAACATATGTCAACTAAGTCAGTCCCAGTGACAGAGCTTCCACAGCCCAACTTGAAAGTTCCTTGCTGAAGGTAAAGTTTTTCCTTTTTCCATTTTCAAAATGCATTTAGAGAAGATACTCTCCGTTTTTCTTTAACGAGAGAAAGTAGGGGGGAAAATAAGCAAAAAGTAATATGAAAATTAAATAAGGAAGATAACATGTTCTCATCAGCATTCTTTTTTTAGCTTGAACAAGCCCAATTCTTTCAATATTTCTTTGTAGGTCGTCTTTCAAACTGTTCTCAGCTAGAGAGTAGATCATCTCTGTCTTGAAGGACAGCACTAAAAATGGCACAATTCTCTGTCTAAGGCCATCCTTTTGCTACACTGGAGTAATTACATCACATGGCAGCCTGTGCTCCTGTTCACACATTCCCTGTGACACTAACTACTTTGAAAAGCTTGCAGTCATTCATCTCTGTCTAGTTTGCAGTTCTTTATAGCCTCTTCACCCGTCTCAGAATGTCCAGAGAGTTTTCTTCTCATCCTGTACTCACATGCTTTATTATTCCTACATAAGTATAAACATTCCCTATTAAATAATAGTCTCATTTTTCAGGTCATACCCCCATTCTGTCAAGATCATTTTGAATTATGGTCTATCGTTTTGATGGGGATTCTCATTTCAGGATCCTCCACATTGTGCAGATCACTAACAAAAACATTGGTCACAGCCGAACCCTGAGGAAACCTTGAAGGACTTCACTGACTATATCCTTCATTTCAAGGTGAAATGCTTGTGTGTTATGTTGTTCTGAGAGAACTAATCAGTCTGCAGTCATTTCCAACAGACCACACTTCCCTAGTGTCCATCCACATTCTACACCTCACTTATCTCCAAGCACTTCCATGGAAAAAGAATGCTAAGGGCTGCTAAAATTCCATTGATGGAAAAACTTTACATGATCAGTTTGAGAACTCCCTCTGCTGTTTTGCTCTCCTGCTCTGGCTGTCATTTCACTCCTTTGTGCACAGGTATTAATAGTGCTGTCTACCTGATGGCAAGCAAAGATCAGCACAGAATAAATCATTCATCACTTTAGGCTTCTCCAAATCTTCTGTCTATTAAGTGTCAACATTTGGACTTCTCCTAAGTAATGTGCCTTGCTATTTCATCTCATTTCATGTCTTAACCTTTTTGATTAGGTCACTGAGAGTTCTTGCAATGCCTTTATTCTCCTCCTTAGTAACCTGACCTAGTTTCTACTCTCTGTATCTTTTCTCCTGTGTTTGAAGTCAATGAAAGGCTCATAATTTAGCCAAGTTGATCTCTTACTGACTTCTTCTCTCTCCTCCACAAGGAGAGAGCCTTATTAATATTCTCCTTTAAGGAACTGCCAGCTGTCTTCAATTCCCTGTTCCATCAGACTTGCCTCCCAGGCAACACCTACCAATTTTGTGAGTATTGAAGCCTTCCTACTTGAAATCCATTGTTACTGTTTAGCTACTTTTGTTCCTTCAAGTCCTGTGAATCATAAATGTATCATTTCATGATCATTCTCAGTTAACATGATCTTTGTCTAAATATTGTCAAACAGTTTCTTCCTATTGGTCAGTATTTAATCAAAGTTCACCCTATTCTACTCACCTTAATTATCTTTACCAAGGTCCATCAGAAACCCATTCAAAGCACTTGCTGAGCAGGCTCCCTCTGAAATACATTTTATTTGCAACAGATATGTGGGTAACAGAACCTGCATTAAGATTTGCAGCTCCTTCTGCTTGTTCATCATCCTTCTTACATTACAGTGAATGCTCTCCACTCCTGTGACTTTATGAAGAACAATCCAGCCTGGTTTTTATGTTCACCTAAGTCACCATTTTTTATGCTGCTTCTGGGACTGATTAGCTCCAAGTCAAAGATCTTCACTGGTCTCCATTTTTGCTCATCACCTTGTCAAACATCATTCTTAGGTGAGGAAAACAAAGACCTCCATGTATGTAGCCATGCATTTACTTTCAAGATGTGTTGTCACTCCCTGTACACTGATCCCACACTGAACAGGCTGAATATAACACCAGCTGTGCTCTTGTTCCTCTCATCCTTGCCTCTCCCCAGCAGCCTTATGACCACTTTGAGCTGCAGTACTGAAATGTTCACTGAGGAGAATAAGACCCCACAAGACAGGAAACCTGAACAGGTCAGAGACACAGAAAGCTGTGTGTACATGGGTGATCACAGCAGGTCAATTGACTTCAACAGTTCAGTGAAAGGAGTTTGGCTGCTGGAAGGAGATGGGATGGTCCAGTAGTTGTACCATGAAAAGACAGAAGACAGGACAATGGAAGAGTGAAAAAGACATTCACAGAGAGAGTGATGCTCAGAGAATCACTGGCTTTGGAGATTTTCAAACTGGACAGAACAAGGCCCAGGTCCCTGAAGACTCAAAGTCTGTTCTACTGAAGTCTGGGGCTGTGATCCTGCTTTTTGCCCTCCTTTCATAACCCTGACTTTTACCTTCATGCAGTCAGTGTCATCAAGGTTTCTGCCAAACTTCACTGCCCCAGCACTGTAAGCACGAGGTTCAGCAGTGTCTCCCAGCACTGTAAGCATGAGGTTCAGCATCATCTCCCCACTGTCATCAGCTCCTCAATCACCTGTGTCAAGCAGCTCTTATCAGTGCTGTCATCAGAAACCTGCTGCATTGAGTGTGCCCTGGCCCTGCTGGGCCTTTCCAGCATGTATCAAGGTGCCTTAAGTTCACTAGGAGGTCCAGGGCTTGTGAACGTGAGGTTTCTGCCTGTTGTTTGAAGAAAAAACTCAGCGAAGAAGGAAATGCATTTACAAACCCACAGCAAGTCTAGAGCACTGTGCATTACTTATTAAAAAACTGCAACGAGGAAGAGACAAAATGAAGAGGCAAATTTAAAGAGCCTTTCCTCTGAAGATGGTGTCATAAAAGACTTTCTTATTAAAAACCAGACAGGTTATAACTATTAAAAAGCAGGTCTGTGAGCTCTAGGGATGGATTTCATACCACTGTAGTTAAGATGTATACAGATGTGCGTATATCAAACAGTAAAAGAAATAGCTACACAGAATCCTAGAGAAAGGCCAAGAAGATATATTGATAAGAATCTGTAAGCTAATCTGGGAAACAACAGAGGTGAATTTTGCAAATGGTGGAAAGCAGGAAGTAATGCCAGTAACACAGCAATCAGCATGACTACAGGAAAAAAAAATACTGCAGAAAAAAAGTTCAGACAACTGAACAGGCAATGGAAAAAAATGCTGTGTTGATGTGCAAAACTTATACTCCGGTACACCAAAAAGTCAGTGAAATGTGCGTTTTAAACACAGTAAGGAATTTTTAATCATTGTTTTTGAGACATCTTGTTAATTAAACAGCATTCCAGTAAGACATACAACACACACAAGATGGACACAGAGGAGCAAGTGTAGCTAAATACAGTGACCAAACTGAACACAGTGGGAACCATTAAATTCCACCAAAAGAGTATCCTATACAGAGCCCAGAATAAAGATGTGACCAAACAACATATATCAGTAAAATCACAGGAGTTAGAAAAGACAGGGGGCTTGTGGCACCTGCCATATAAAAACCAGAAACAACATCCAGAGAAGAGCCTAATCAACAGATAAGATTTCTCCTTGCTTACCAGTAAAGCAAGGAAAAAAGGTAATGTTATATCAGAATTGCAAAATTCTTTTTTGTATCTGCTGGAGGACCTACTGAGTCTTCCTCATACAGGAGCCTTTGAAGGCAGGCTACAGAAGTGTCACATGTGAATGGCCTGGGTGTACCTGCAAAACACCGTGCACAAGAAGGCATGTACATGGTGTTTTGCATGTACAAAACATGTACATTTTCCCTGCATTTTCTATTGCAGCAGGCACCATTTTCTTCACCTTGGAAGAATTCTGGGCCATTCTCTTGGATTGCACCATTTTTGGTTTTGAGATGCAGCTGGTCAAAATTATGCAGAAGTGTCAAGTTCAGTGATATAAGGAGCTGAGCGTTCTCCTTTCCTCAGGAAAATGCCATGGGATGCAGCAAAGGATCCAAAATGACATTTTTGTGGCTTCTGTGCCATGACAGAGGAAACTGGTAGAGCAGGATGCTAAACCTACGAGCAGAGCTGAAACCCTTACGTCTATTTTCACCTCACAAATGTAAAGTAGAATTTAAATATTACACAGGAATATGTAGAGAAATTTCACCGGACAACAAGCCAGACACAGTTCATCTGAAAATGTGAAAGGGCATGCTGATGGCCTGGGGATATGAGCTGCAGCAAACCGTAGGAATCACTGAAGCAAAGGGTCTTAAGCCATAAAAGACCAGATGTTAGTTTCAGGCAAGATCCATATTATTCTAAAGTGCAAAAAACCCTGGCCCTATGACCTCATTTTCAAGTAATACTGCATGTGCCAAGACTCCAATATAAAATGGTTCAAAAATCAGAAGGAAAATGTAAGCCCCCTGCAAAGCTCACAGAACCTGTGCTGATTAGCAAACTGCCATGGATGCTACAGCACAAGAGGAGCCTTTTGGCATCAGCAGAAAACACCAATTTTTTGACCTGTTGAAAGAAACCAAACTCTCCTTACAGAAGCAGCAGGGAGCAGAACTGCTGCAGAATCACAGAGCAGGCTGTTTATTAGCTCTTACACACCCACAGGTTTGGGAGCTACTTGAAGATGTGTACACAAAGTGAAATAGATGGTGCATTTGCTATATTGACCCAAGCAAGTATCTATGAATAACATTTTCAAGCTTCCCCGGGAGTTGCAGTTTCAAAGCAGAAACTAATCAATGAGCACTGGCTGTAAGACCCAAAAGAGAAACTAACAGATACCACCAAAGAGGATTTTGCAAATATGGAAGTATTTAATCACAACTAAGGTTCAGCTTGGGTCCCATTAGTAATACCACAAACACTTTCAAAAGCAGCTAATGATCTGAAACAAGCAGTAAACCTGCATGCAAACGTGATAAAAAGCTTTGCATTGAATCCGCAAGCCTGCAGATGAACTAGAAACAGATCACCGGAGAAGAAATATTGCATATAGAAGAGAATCAGTCTGTGTGCATTTTTCTACTGACAAAATTCTAACACTGTTTTCTGGGATGCTTTTCAGGGCTGAACAAACCAACTTCTACACTGGTGGAAAGAAAAATGTCAGAATGCATACCAGAATCAGAAAATCCCAATAAATCGAGATCGTTCTCATTTGATCACAGATAAATGGAGGCATTAAAGAAACTCTGAAGTACCAAAAGAACAGAGATGCTGAAAACAAAAATTTTCAAATAAATGAAGAAAATTGATTTCACAGTTTAAAATAGCAAGAATTGGGTAAAATGGACATCCCTAAGCCAAGCTATTACATTCCAGAAAGAATCATTTCAATCATGGTCACTAAGGAGAGATGAACAAGACTTTTAAAGGAATCAAGCTTTTGAGAGAAGCCTTTTGACAGAAGGAAGTGAAAGGGGCAGGCACCTGATAATGCATGTACTGACAGCTCAGCACAGTGTTGCCCCAGAGGGCTGCAAAACAGTGGCTTGGAAAGATTGTGCCCCCTCCTAAGACACTGAGATACATTATTGCTGCCTGAAAACAAACTAAAGGGCTCTACCAGTTATTGGATTCAGCAGAGCTTACTAATTTAATGGTAGTTTACTTAGAAAATATAGAAAGGGGTCGAAAGCCAGACGAGTAAAGAGAGATTTCCAGGAAGTGAAGCCTCCTTTTGCCACGATTTCTATATCATGTATTGTGTTTTCTGCAAGATTTCATGTTCAAGTAAAGCAAACCCATGCAGAGTCTGGCTAGAAGATGGTATTTTTGATAAAGTATTTCATGTCCCGCATGGGTAGATTCAGACTAGATATAAGGAAGAAGTTTTTTGAATTTGATTTATTACGATAATGTTCAGTGAAACACTGGAACAGGCTGTCCAGAGACACGGTCAATGATCCCTGGAAACATTTGAGGCTGGGTTGAATGGGGCTCTGAGCAACATAATGTAGTTCAAGATGTCCCTGCTCATTGCAGAGGGGTTGGACCAGGTGATCTTGAAAGGTTCCTTCCAACCCAAACCGTTCTATGATTCTATAATCCTTACAAAATGTCCTTCCTTTAAACAAAATTTTCTTTGATGGTCAAAAGGGACAGCAAAGAAGCATTTGTTTTCTGTCACTTTGAGTATCACACAAGAACCCTGCTTGCCAAACAGAATTCAAAAATCATGAGAAAGAGTTATTAAACAGCTATTTCATAGCCAGTTTCTGTTCTGGCTTCACACTGCTCTTGAAGTCCAATTGCCTCTCCTCAGCACTCTGTAACAAGAACGAGTTAAGTTTACATCATTCCTTATTACCACCATAATCACAGTCTTGAGACAAGATTCATATTAGCCATTTTCTGCTCTTGTTGCATCATTTGTCAAGAAAATGAGGAATAAGGATTTCAGCATCTAATACGCTCTGTGAGTTATAGGACTGTGCCAGGATTATACTCAGCTTTCCTGAGAGTTGGTAGCTCTCTGTCCTACCTTTCTCTGCATACACTTGCTTGAGAGCTGACTTATAACCAGCCATCACTTCACTTTTCTAGGGAGAGCCTTCACTTCTGGATCTGGCCATGCTGTGACACCTGGTAAACAACCAAAAGAGGATAGTAAATCTATTAATTGAACAATAGCCCAGCTGTAAGTCTAGTATTACCTCAATCCATTTTGGGGAGCTTGCTTTCAGCTCCCAGGTGTGAGCCTTAGTATGCATATGGTCCATTTGCAGAGGTACAAAGAGACAGGGATGTCAGTGATGCCTTAGGTTTTAACTTTTATATTTTTCAAATTCTGTATTCCCAGTGTGTAACTCTGCAGTGTCCTGGAGCCTGGGAGCTGCTGCTCTCTCATGCTGAGACAGACAGAACAAAGCCTCTCCAGGCTGCTCTCCAAGGACACCCAGCCCGGCCTAGGCCCAAAATGTGTAACCCAGCATCTTGAGAAGGGGGGAAAGCTGAGGGGAAATTCCATCATTAGCTAAAGTCTAATTGGTGAAATTGGGTTGATATGCAAATGGACCAAAGCTATAAAAGTGTGAAGAACTCGTGACTCGGGGTCCATCTTGGGTGTGACCTTTGGCCCGCCCAAGATGGACCTTGTGTGCCTCTGAAGGCCTTTCAAATAAATATCCACCTTTATTCCCTAACTCCTGTCTAGTCTCTGGTTTTAGGCTGGTCTCTTTAGGCATCATCAGGGCACAAGGTTTTGTGTGTGTGTGTCCTTTGGCTCCTGTGTGTGAATTGGATGGGTATGGACACAAACACATATCAGTGCTCCCACACCCTTGTGCTGAGGGCAAAGCCGAGGGCAGTGAAGCACTGCTTGTGGTAGAAGAACATCAAATTGGAGACTACACAAACCTGTACCAAAGTATATGAGAGTAGGAAGGATGCATCCAAAGAGGATGACAAACATCTTATGCATCTTCAAGGATGGCAAGAGGCAGTTGGAGCAGGGGCTTAACAGACTGGAGAAATGAGCTGGCAGAAATTTCCCAGAGTTCAGGAAATTCCCTGTACACGGGGAGGAATAATCTGCACTTTGGCACAGGCTGGAGGCCAAGCAGCTGGAGAGCAGCTCCACAGGAAAGGATCCACGGGTGCTGGTGGTCAAACTGAGGACAAGCGAGCAGTGCGCCACTGCAGCAAACATAAACAAGCAAAAACTGGGCAAAAGCATAGACAACTAGCCAAGAGAAGTGATTTTTCATCAGTGCTTGGCACTTGCAAGACAGCATATGGAGTACTGTGTCTCATTTGGGGCTCACGTATACAAGAGGGACACAGGCACACAAGAGAGAGTACGGCAGATGTTCCAGAGCCTGGAGCACATAAAGTACCATAAGAAGCTGAAAAAGCTGATTTGGTTCTGCCTGCAAAAGAAAGAGCTTCTAAGGGAGGATCTTATTACTGTCTTTAACTACTTAATGGGGTGGTATAGACAGAAGACACACAAAATGTTCAGAGACATGAAGCACAATAGGACAAGGGCTGAGATGCTAGTTACCACAAGAAAAAATCCCATTAAATAAAGGTAAAAGCTTAACATCTTGAGGGTAGTCAAGCCCAAAATCAGTGTCCTTTAAAAATATTTACAACTCAATTGGAAAAGGCCCTGAGCAGTATCACCTAACACTGAAGTCAACCATGCTTTAAGCAGGGACTTGGACCAGAGTCCTCTTCCAAACTTACTCCCTCTATCACTTTGTGAAATGAGAGCAAGTTCAGCATCACCCCTTTTCTTCACTGCCTTTTTCTCCAGCCTCACAAAGTTATTTGTGGTGTTGTCTCAAACACTCTCAAACTCACCCTCCTCAGGGAGCCTTCTTCCACATCTCTAAATCTTTTGAAGTGTTCTAATGCTGCCAATAATTACAGTCTACCTTTGTGTTATGTATGGAAAGTGGCACTCTGTTGAATACGAAAAGTAAAGTCACTCACAATGTACATTCTAACAACAGGGAACTTAGAGCGGAATTAATGACTGATGAAACCACAATGAATTGAGAAAAGGGTAATGAGCTCCCTGTGGCCTCCACTGTGCTGCCCACGTTCCATTATCTGCTAAAATCTCTCTTCAAAAATCCAGATTCCAACAATATGTGAACTGAAACTAATGAAAACATCATCTTAATTAACACAATATGATAAAACAGCTGGAAAGCACCTCTGAATAGCAACGAACAGCAGCCCTAGATGAAAACAGACATATGCAGACATAGATGTTGAAGAGAATTCTTTGCTGTAATTAATTTCTTGCATGGGAGTTGATTCCAGGAAAGTATTTACACCTCTTCCTTACAGATATATTTTAGTATTTCAAATTAGATGTTCCAAAATATTCACAGCAAAACATTCACATCAAAAAAGATAACAGGCAGATGAAGTTTTCAGGTTTCACCATAAACTTGCAACCCAGATTCCAACAGAAACTGTACAAAGCTTTTGAATGTATTTGTACAATTTTATGGCTTTCAGTCAAATTCTCAAGTTCCTGCAGGCCTTCCAGCAGCTGCCTCCCACACAGACAATATCAGAGGAGAATGAAAAACAGTAAAGCCTCTTTCCTGCTCCAAGACACTTCTTGCATACTAACTTGATTTAGAAATGGTATCACGGGGAATTTTTATAATGAGACATTGCCACCCTGTTTCACAGTTACAATTTTAGAACAGCAGGATGTCTCTAGAGCTCTGCTGGACTGAACAATTGGGTTTTAGCCATTGTCAGGGTCCTTAGGGGACAGATATTTACAGAAGAGGAGAGAAAGTTAAATGTTATCAGTATCTTGGAGTTCTTGGAGACTTTGATGAGGAAAAAAAAGTACTTTTTTTTCCCCTCTCTATTTTGCCGCTGTATGTTGGACCAATTTAGATTATTGCCCAGTTCCTAAGGCAGAAATTCTATTAGTGCACAAGTTAGTCTATCTCTGGACACATACACAAGGACTATTTAAGAGAATTTTTTTTTCTCCAAGTGACAAATTTTGGGAAAACTGTCTGTATTGGGTGGAAGCTGACAGGAGGAGATAGGTTGTGTTTGTGGCACTATTGCTCTGACTTCAGGTTTCAAAGTGGCTCAGGGCACAGGAAGGACCAGCAACAATTTGCTGAAACCTGTCTCTAGCATCCTGACATTGCTCCTTCAGCAGTGGAACCACTGTCCCAGGTCACAGCCCTGGCAGGGACACACAGATTCCCACGAGGCAGCTGTTTCTTCTCCCTCACACCTTTCCTGAGCTGTGTTGGGAAAGACAGAGAAGGTATCAGGGGTGAAATGTGCAAAAACCACTGTCTAGCAGAGTATTTGCCACCCTGACCATTCCCTTTAAAGCCTACTGCAGTCACCTCTGTCCAGGATCTCCTCCTGATGATGAATTCAGATTTAAGGACACTGATGTTGCCCATCACCACAAATTGCAAAGCCCACAGCACTTGTCCTTGTTGCCATGCAAGGTCACTCTTGGTATTCCTTCCCTTCCTGGAGAGCTCTGAGTTGTATTTGCACATGTTCACTGGGCAGCCACTTTGAGGGGGATTAGGAGGTGCAGCAAAAGAAAACAGCACAAATCACAGGGAAACGGGATAAGATAGCTGGCAGGCCTCCCTCAAATTCCCCTCACATTTACAACAAATTCCAGGCTTGTTTAGCCTTCACTGGGCTGCAGTAATCACAAGAGGCCAAAACTTGCTTTTCTGACCCAAATCCAGTTTTGCTGTCTGGATTGTGAAGGCTGAACAGCAACATAAGGCACAGGCAGCCTCCTTAAGCTGGAGGTCCACAGCAGCAAAACGAGGGAAAGGAAAAGATGTGGAGTAAATAAGTGTACTTCCATGAACGTTGTCTGTGTGCTGTCTCCCTGTCACAGTCCTGAGGACTGTGCATTCTGCATGGAGCATCCTCCTTCCCCCATTTGGATACTGCTTCAAATAGCTCCAGTGCCAGTCGCTGCCTGTGAAACACAGAAGTGCCCTGCAGAGTAAAAATAGCCAGAATGCCCTTTTGCAGCAGCTTTTCTCATATCCCACAGTACCTAAATGTAGATTTGCACAGCTCAGGGGCAGCCTGGGCGGTGTGGGCTCAGCCACTCACCCAGCTTGCTCTATCAGCACATGTAAATCACAGAATGAAAAAATACAGAATCATTAAGGTTGGAAAGACCTCTAAGATGATTGAGTCCAAAATTAACCCAACACCACCATGTTCACCATGGGTTCAGGCTGGTTCCATGCAGGGGTGGGGTTGGTGATAGCCAACATATCACACCAGTCCATATATTGCACCAGGTGATATACTCCCAGGTCAAAAGCAGGATATATTCACACTAACAATGGTCCATTTCTTTAAGACAGGGATCAAGAGCAAAACAAGCTCATAACCCATCTACAAAAGACTAAACGTATCTGCATTCTTCCCCCTTTTTTCAAGGATTAGAGCCCTACTTCATCCAGCTCCCTGGAACACTTTTAGGGTCCAACTCACCTGACCTATTGACCAAAAGGAGCACAGGTTGTCTGAGTTTGGCTGCAAATAACTTAATTACAGACATCCAGAAATAAATACCTTAATAACTGCACAGTAAACTGAACCTGGGAAGAATTATACCAACCCTGTGTTAAGTTGTTCTGACACCAAACAGATAAAGCAGAGCCTCCTCTGGGGCTGTCTGAAGCAGCTCTGCTGAGCTCTGTGGAGCTGCACTGCAGAGCATCACTCCTTCCACAAATTAAAGACCAGGCTCTTTGACATGGTCTCACTACAAAGAGCATTTCTAGAGTCCATTTTGAATGAAATGAGTACAACAAAGATCTCAATTAAAATGAAAGATTATAATCTTTTTTTTTCTTGCTGTTCTTTGTTTCCCCTCAACAAAACACTTGCAGATTTATAGTGAACAAGATAAAGTGCAATAGGAGTTCTAGGTTTTCTAAGGAAAAAAAAAAAAGAGAAACATTTGTCATACACTACAGCCACTGTTGTATGCATCAGCACATGAAATATGACCCANTTTCCCCTCAACAAAACACTTGCAGATTTATAGTGAACAAGATAAAGTGCAATAGGAGTTCTAGGTTTTCTAAGAAAAAAAAAAAGAGAAACATTTGTCATACACTACAGCCACTGTTGTATGCATCAGCACATGAAATATGACCCAAATTCCATCTTCAAAGCTATCATAAGAAATATTGTTTGTACTGAGGGTTTGTAAAATGCTCTAGCAAGTTATTACATTTATAGTCCACTTTTTTTTTTCTTTCCTTAAGATCTATCTTCAATTTTTACTTGAAAATCTGGGGCCAGAAAAATCACATTTGAGTTTAAAAAAAAAAAATCTCCCTCATTTCCTCTCAACTTGATAAGTTAGTCTTAGTATCCACCTTAGAGATACTTTCTCCTGAAATGCATAGTTACTATACAGCCACAATGTCTTAAAGCAAAGAACTGATATTTTATGAGTCATTATCGTAAAATAGAGTTTAGAGTAGACTTTAGTGTTCCTATTTCCCAGCTGTATTGCAGCAATCTAGCTGCCTTCATGAAACATCAGCAAATCCCTTATCACCCTTAGTACTTGTTGGTCTTTTCTTTCTGGTTTCAGATTAATGTGCTAACAACAAAGAGAAATAATGAGAAAATACATTTGCTTATTGCCCAGAGAGAGGAAAAACTTGATAGCTCCCTGAACTCTGTTACTGAGATCCTTTCCTTGGAGTGTGTTGGGCTGGAGTACTTGGAAAAAAGGGAAGACTAAAACAATATTTTAACTCTGCTGCCTGATGATATCAGAATAAAGAACAAAAAATGAAATAATGAGTAATAATGAGTAGTTGTCTGCTGACTTCTTCTGAATCCGAGACTGCTCCTTCATTGGCTTTTAGGATGTGGCTGGGATACAACAAAGAGTGGAAAGCAAATTCTTTTGGGATATTTTTCTATCTCTAAACATGTATTGTTCACTTAAGAAGTTAATTACTGTGGCATTTTCAGATAAACAGGCTAGAGGAGAGGATGAAAATAAAAATGGTGTAGTTTACCTTAAAGTCCCAGTGAAACTTAAGAAGAAAAGCATTCAATTATTAAGCCCCAAAAAAAAAATAAATATACATCTCTCTATAACTCAGGTTAACAACACTCCATCTGGGATGGCTGCAGAACTGTAAAATCTAAAAATAGAAATATCCTATGGGAATACACAACTGCCTGTTCTTGAGACCATGGAGACACCATGACTGGAGATCAGTCCATGACATTTCTGTCATCATTCTCTGAGTACAGAGGTCAACAAAGGGTTCACAAAGGATAAAGAAAAAATTATTCAAGGTCTGTAAAATCAACTTTCCACCAAGAGTTTTAAAAATGTTCAGTTTGGCTTAGGTGATGAATTAGTCTATAAATACCTACTCTAACAAAGAGATTTTTCTGACTTAACAGGATCTTTAGGTTAGCAGACAAAGGCATAACAAGGTCCAATGTCAAGGTGAAACAAATTCCAGTAGGAAATAAAAGCATATTTTTAGAAGAGAATAACAAATCACTATAGGATGCTTACAAATTACTAAAAGGCTTCGGCCACCCCTTCCAATTAAAAAGTCTTTCTAAAATGCAATGTCTGGGAAAAATAACATTCATTCAGGGAGACTTAATGCAACACAGGTTTTCCCAAATCCCAATATACATTTACAGGGACTCCTTCTCTGTGTTTCAGGAGAGGAAAATAATGCTGTGTTCAGAAAGCGCCTCAGAAGTTGGTTTCCAAGTGGTTCCTCACGGCAGCCACCATGTCTTTGCTTTTATCTCTTGGCATTTCTACAAGGCAGACAGGCATTTCCCATCAGCTGGGATTTCAACACAGGAAGGTATTGGCTGCTTCAAAGTCTGTTCAAGTCCAATACACAGGAATGGGACAAATTTAACTTTGCACCATTACCTGGGTTCATCAGAGAGTATAAAACTATTTCCACAGTCAGCATTCTTAGACAGACAGACATCAGTATTTTATATCCTACCTACATACAAGAGCAACCCACTCCTTCCCACTCTCTGCCAGCACCCAAACTCTGCCAAACCCCTTTTGTGATCCCCCCATTCAGAAAAAGTTCCTAAATCAAGGTGAGAAGGCCCCTCTGTGCTGTCCAGCATCAATGAAAGCCAGACATGAACTCTACCCACACAAGCAGAATCTCATTCAAATCAAGTGTACAAGTGCTCTCTGGCTGCCTGAAAATCTGGATTTCTCTCTAATAATTTCCAAAGTTACGTTCTTGCTTTTTTACATCGGTCATAAACAAATTGGCCATGTTTTCTAATTCTGTAAGGAATTCTATAAGAATTACAAAATAAGTCTCTGTGGAAAGGATAGGTATATTTTAATTTTTCCACAAAGTTGTATTTCCCACCGTTTGCTCAGAATGAAACTGTCTTAACATGTTATATGTAAAACAAGAATAAGCTTTGTTCTCTAAACCTTCTGACACACCAAGGTGGTTCCAATGCATGCCCATCAGAAAGTATCTCTTGAAATTTACTGACTCTTTACACCAAAAGACAAGCAGCGATTTTTTTAGACAATCCTCCATCCACTCCCATAACTAAGAAACTTCCAACAATTTTCAAAATATTTGAACCATGAGTCCTGCTCCAACCATTTTTGTAAGGTTGATTTGAGACAAAAAGGGGTTGGTCAATCCCACTGCCTTTGTGCATCCTCCTAACATCAGAACCACTCAGCCAGACTCAGTGAAAATTTGAAGAGAGGAACTGAGGGCTTAGATGCATTTAGACCCTGAAAGTTTTGTGAAAAGAGGTTCCAGTGCAGAGGAGAGAAATTAGTTCAGCACCACTTTAATTATGGAGCCAGACATCAGAGAATCCCCGAGTGCAGACTGTTACAAACGCTGTTAGAAATTCAGGAAAAGTTTCAGTCAGAGCCTGCACTTAATTTGAGGGAAGATAATCCAGCCACACAATATAAAGCCACAGGAAACCAGGATTTCAGTTTCCTCAGTCACAGAGCACACTGCTGTATTTTTAAACCTGCTTGGATCTCACTTCTGCAGCTCTTCTTAAGGCTTGTGGGCTTGGCACCGGTGAATTAACTCACACCAATTCATAAGCCAGTTTTACTAATATTTAGATTTTTCAGGCTAGAGCACAAGAAGGGTATTCACCAGCAAGATCTTCAAGATTAATGAATTATAATATTCAGGGAAAGCAGCTAAGACTCATCCAGAGGCTGCTGTGGTCAATGCAAGAGGCATCAACCAATCTTAAAAGGTTTGGTTAAAGCCTAAGGGATTTTTATTAAAGCCTTAGAAAATATATGAGAATTTAAGAAGGATAAGGATGGCAATTAGCACACAAGATAATGATTCAAAAAGTGTGGTGTACTGCACAAAGGGTAGAAGGATGCCAGAAGCAAGAGAAAGATAAAAAGAGAAAGTTGTGAGACGGGAGGAGATGTTGGCAGGCTCAGAACAATGTGCAGTCTCAGAATGACAGTCAAATTATTAAAAAAAAACCTACTAAACCACATGAAACTGAGGAAAGGAGGACAGAAAAACTGGCAAAGACTGTGACCTGTCTAAGAAATGGTGCAAAACCATCAGCAAATTCTGCTTGATCTAGCAAACATGCAAACAGTTCTTTGGTAAAGATGTAGCAAATAGTCTGAAGCTGCTTTGCCTCAGGCCATTCTCACCATCATATTTATGTATATCTTGTAACACTATCTCTCAAGTCAAGTTTCATTTTTCATCTCCTCCAAGACATCAATTGCCTATTGATTTCTTCATTTCAGAATCCATTGGCCTCAATTTGAGCACAAAGGGGATTAAGATGGCCATCGATTCAACAACAGTGGATTAAAGTCAGTGTTGACACACTCACAGCTACTCAGTGAGGAGACAGGACCACCAAAACACCAAACTTGCACTGAGGACAAATGTACAGAGCTGCAGCATAAACTGACAGCCAGAGCAGACAGTCAAAAACACCAGTTCCAATGGAAAATAATTGTTTCTGTGGAATCAAAAGCTTCAACTGATACATTCCAGTTTTCTCAAAAAACATAACATTTCCCCTCTTTCCCCAGCTACAAATAATCCAAATTAAAGTAAGAAAAGACAGGCAATATTAACTTGTCCTCTCCTAATTGCATATCTTGATGTGTACTTAGCTTTTCAGTCAAACTCTTCTTTCAGTTCTCTAAACAAAGTCCCAGTGACAATTTTCTTCAGCCATTTACACAACTTCATTAGGCAAGAGGTTGTTCTTCACCCTGGTGTATTTGGAATCAATTCAGCAAAGCCAAGCCCTTAATTTATTAAAAGAAATTATTTTGTAACCATGCATACAGCTGAAATCGAGGCTTCCCCCAGTGATTCTTAACAGAAGGTGTGCATAGGTTTCTTTAAACCTTTAAGGCATCAGAGTCAGATACAAACTTTCTTTAGCTCTGCTTCACACATTTTGACAGAAACTCACTCACTCTTGCTATCACTCCTTCTTGCTGCCTCACAAGATCTGAGTTTTATACACTCATTAATCAAACTGTGACAAGAGCTCAAACCAGGCTGGCCATATTTAATGCACGAGGGAAGCAAAGGTCTGAGCACATGAACTGAGCAAAGTTTGGGCAGATGTGACACTGGCCATCGGTTCAGTGTGATTTAACAGGCGCCAGCAGAGGCTGCACACACTCAGGGCACAGTCTTGTGCTTGCCTGTAACAAACAAGGTTTCCAACATATTCTTTTTAGTTGACTAATATTGTCATGATACAATTCCCACACACAAAACCCTCACACCAAAGGGGTTTAACTGGATTGACAAAAGCTCAATTCCTTCCATCTCATTCAACAAAGGAGGATTGGGTTAACATTAGGCTAAACCCAGGATTAACACAGACCTCAGGATCAGCTGTGGACTGCCCCACCTTTGTTTCTGTTGGTGTTAATATAGAAACACATTAAATGTTATTATGAACTACTGCATTCTACAGTCAGACCATATTCCAAAGAGAGTTACTACCTAGGAACACCTACATTAGTATTTATTGTTCCATTAGAGGATAATGAGATATTTAATTCAAAATCCTCTCATTGATCTGAATGTCACATGTAATTTAAGCTTGACTCAAAATGAAGTGCAGTTGCATTTAATACGTTATCCATTACATCACAATATTCTATAATCTATGGCTGATCTCTCATTGTTATTTTCAGTGCCATGGAAAGTGTCCACTACAGTAATATTTAAGGTTTAAAAATAAACTATAAATAAAAAAAAAAAATCATTATTTCTGTCTTAAACTTTCTGTTCTCCATCTAAAGGTAAAAGAACAACACTCTCTCAATGATAAGAACTAAACAGAAAACCAAAGGAGACTTGAAGAAAGCCTTTATAACAACTCATCTTAAAATAATTAAAATACTTTTGCAGATATTTGCTCTTGCCAAATTAAAGAAGCTTTCCTCACACACATCTGAAGTACGCTGGGGAAAAGCTGCTATCAGAAGAAGTGCAAGGAGATGAAAACTTGCTGTACCTGCTAGCACACCATGCTAAAAAAAACTAATTTTTGTAGCCACCAAAAAAATTGGTCAGGGTGAAAAAATTCTACAAAGAGGAACTTTAATTAGTTGCTTTAGTCCCATTTTACTCAGCAGGAGTTAGCCAGGGAATACATTTCATGAAGTGCATTGTATTTTTCCTCAGTGAGGATGGTCTGCTAAACCCCAGCTAAGTGCCTATTGTCATATAAGGATTTCTCATTAGGTACCTGGAGCCCAGACATTTTTGACCCAAAACTAAAATCAATGTCTCAGTTGGTGCTTTCAAACCACCCACTCTGCTCTCATCCACATCATCCCTCTGCCAGGATTTTCTGCTGGGAAAACAGCAAAGGGGCAGACCCAGAGCTGCGTTCTGGACAATTCAGGCTTCCCTCTGTGGGAATCAATAGCACAACACCCACTGATTTCAGTGAGACAGGAATAAACCTTCAAAGTGTTGGAGTTTGCTCTGAACTCCAGAAATGCTTAAAACACACACACATATTGAAAAAAAAGCAGAAATTCTTTCATGGCATTCCCAACAGATTCACAATCTGTAAATGTGTAAATGGTGTGCAAATTTACATATCCCATGTTCCAACAGAAGGTAATGGGAAGATAAAAGGGGAAGCTTTTTTTCTAAAAAATTGCCCAATTCTGTAGAATTGGATAAATCCTCATTGAACTGACAGCATAAACTAAAAAGTAAGGGTTTAGCTTCCCTCTTAAGGCTTCTGAAAATGTGATTTGCTCCCAGTAAATATTCCTGCATTCAGTAAGGAAATGCCATGCAACAGAAAGAAAACTCTGCTGGTCACCAATGAACCCACTTCAGAAAACTTAGTTGTTGCTATGACTCTACACTTTAATGCCAACTCTGAGAATGCTCTTTGAATTTTTTATGGGCACAAATACGATTTAGGTGAGATATCCTTCCCTGAAGTATAGCTCAGAACACGTATGGTGATTTGAACAGTGATAATCTTTAATCTTGCAATAAATATAGCTTTGCTCTTAAAAATTCCTGCTTATTACTCAAAAAGACGGGGTTAATACATAGAAAGAACTAAAAATACATAATAGACTCCTTTTTTGTAAGTGTCACAACCCACTATTTTCTTCTGATAAAAGACTATGGTAAGGCACTTGTAAGACACTTCATAGATTCTTCAAACACTATGGCAATTGTTTTCCTCCTTCTTGTCTTACCTTATTCATTGAAATAATCTGAGGAGCTCTTTACCTCTGCAGCATCAGCCTTTTGATTGGTAATACCTGTGCATTAGTGCACCTGCATCCAGTGAGTTGTCCAAAATGGAGAGAGATGCATTTCACAGTCTCCAAGGCAGCTTTGCATCCGGCTACCATGACCTACCCAAGCAATTTCCACTGGCATCTTGTTGCTGTCATGCCCACCACTGTGTTTCCCCCGTCAGGAACAGCCTGGGTCTGCACATCCCACAGGCAGGAACAGGGTGATCAGTGTCACATCCACCCCGTTTGGCACAGGAGGGCTGGTAAAGGCACTCACTGGCACTGGCATTGCAAAAGGTTTTCAGTTTACCAGCTCTCTCTCACCAGCAAAATCTATACTACAGTCCCATTTATCAAAGTCCCCTGAAAAGCCAAACAGAAAAAACAGGGTTTTCCATGCAGCTGTTTCAAAAAAAAAGAATGTGAATTCTTTAAAGTCAATAAATCATGTCCAAGGCTCTCCCTACTTTTACTACAGCAGGCAGTGACTACCATGGCTGAACTCAAGGCAGAGAGCCCGAGACTGCCTGTTTCTCCAGCACTGACTGACTGTCCTGTGCCCATGACCAGAGGTTAACAGCACATGGAGAAGCCTCTGGAGCACAAGTCCTCAGGCCACAAGGTAGAAGTTCTGCTTCTTTCCAGTTCTCCCACTTAACTGGAATCAGAAGGGCTCACAAGTACCATAGATGATGTGCACATCACATCTTTCCAACCATTTTCCCCCCATTTTCCTAGCTAGAACGTGGCAAGGCTTGACTTGCTGTTGAGATTTGTAACCTGCAGCCATGTTCTTGAAATAAATGTTTGTGTTTAACCCCTCTTTCATTTCTCAGCATCTCTAATTGACATTTCCTTGTAAATGCTGAATGCTACATTAATTCTATGACTTTCTGTGTCTTCGTGGAGCTCTAATGATCAGAAACATCCCATTCTGCTAATGCCTTGTTAACAGCATCTGTTGTTTCAATCACACTTGTTCTGTAAGTGGGACAGACCTACAACCAGCAAATAAGATAATATATGTGAGCATGCAGATCTTTCTTTGCTCCCTCTCAGCTTTTGCAGTCTTTTCTGGTATCTGTAAAGAAGAAATCCAAAAAAATTTCTCTAAATGCTGTTCTGCAGATACAGTGCTGTGATGTTGACTTTTCTCTGTTTACTCTTTGCAGTATTAACAGGCAGGTAAAGAAGTCAACCCACAGAGTTACCCAGCTCAGTGTAAAATAAACAACCACACTCACCCAGTTCTCCGTTCTTCTTAAGTTACTCAAAGCTGGAGTAGCAAACACACAAGATTAATGTTTCTTGTAAACACAACATCTTGTTATGAAACAAATCCTGAGTTTCAATGGCTAAATCCTATGGAACAGTACAGTTAATTCATTAATTTACTAACAGAATGATGGCACCACTGTTTTTAGAACATCCATACTAGTGACCAGAGCAAATAAAAGCAGAATGTTCTTTCAGTAGATCTTTTTTTTTTTTCCACTTGCAGTTACATATGGTATCAATCAAATAATTTATTAGTACTTCTGGTATGGTTGATGAACTACTTTTGTTTGTCTCTCTTGATAATTTAGCAAAAGAAGATGTGGTTGTGATATGTTTCAAAGCAAGAAGACCATCTCTTGTACCTAGGCATATTTTCTCACCTGTTAAGCTTTACCTCATCCTTCTGAGAAATCTGAAGTGAGGAAGACATTAGTAAAAGGCCCAACATTTTCTGTTGCAGTGTATATATTGCTGATGTTAACAGTATTCTGGTTTTATTCTTCTTGATTTAATGCACAATTTTAATAACTGCTGGGACAGAAAATTTCTGCAGTATTTATACAGGTAACAGTAGGAATCCTTCCACCCATCATCTTCACCAAGTTATTTTCCACTTGTCCATCCTCATCTAATGTATTGCACTTACCCAACACTCCATTAGTGCTTGTCTTTACAAGTACACATTTTATTTCTGAGACAAGTACTGCAGCTTACTGCTGGTGATCCACTTGCAGTTCATCTCAATTTCCATGACATTTCCCTCATTAGAATCCTAATGCCCAGGTTTTTTATTGCATTCAAAATGTTTTTAGCAAGAAACCACTTCAGTAGTTCTGAGAATTTTGCCCTTGTGGCATTCGCTTCTTAACAAACCTTTGATGGCATCAGGAGTTGGAAACATCTGTGGATCTGGGAAGCTCAGGAGAATATCCCATCAGATTGCACCTACTGCTGACATTCAATTTGCAGTTAACATTCTTGAAGTAGCAATTGTACCTTGCCAGGAAGGGAACACTACTGATTCCTTCTTCACTGTCCACCTCTTCAGATGACACCTGTATGTGATCTAAAACTATTAAATACATTGTAGGCAGCAAAACAAGTTTACTGATACTTTTCAAATAAAACTAAAAATATCAGATGTATAAACAACAAAGGATACAGCATAGGTGACTATCAGGAAGGAGTTACTCATCTGGCAGTTTTATTACATATAGAAAGTTGGACTTCAGGGAAGGCTGAAGTATACCCCTTAGATACTTTAGTGCTCAATATCAAGTTCCCTGTTTTAGATTCTAGGCAAAATCATTCATTCATGCAACACTTCAAAGAACAATGGATCATAAACTTCACTAGAAACTTCAAACTGATGAAATTTCAGCCACTACTGACATGTCAAAAAAAAAAAAAAAATCAACTGTGAAACGATTTCTTAGAGTAGCCTCAGCCTGGCCAGGAAAGAAGATTAGTGCATAAATATTACCATATGCACACGCTCTTTTACTTTCCAAAAATTATTTCAGCCGTGGACTGACTGCCCGTGGTGAGCACCAATCCCAGAGTGCCTGGGAAGCTCTAAGCCGACACAGAGGGAGCACAGGCAGATGAAGTCAAATCAGTGGATTATTTATGTATTTACGGTTGGTTGCTTTAGAGCCTCAAAGGGCTTATGACCAACACCAGAGGTGTTACCATCCCATCAGAAAGGCAAGACATAAGCCCTGAAAGAAGGAACAGCTTTGCATTTTCTTAAATGAGCAGAGATATGATTTTCCATGGATCACTGAGGGAAGCAATAATTGCCATGAGGCTTATTACAGCTCAGGCAGGCAGAGCTTCTCGGTTGCTCATGGTAGATCATCAAAAGGCAACATGCAAATGGGGCAGATGTTAAAAATTTCCACAGGTTCTGATAGCAAAACAGTTGAAACACTTTTTTCCGAGGTCCTTGGAAGAGATAGGAAATGACAAGGCTACAGAAGGGATAGAAGTGTCCTTTAGCATTACCCGCAGTCACTGATATGGATACCCCAAGAGCAACTGCAAAGGTGGGGTGTGAACCTTGGAGAACACAACTTAGAGGTAACAGGATGCATCTTCACAGTTTTGTGCCAAAATTTATCATCTCTTCCTCCATATGCCTTACACATGTATATAAACCATTTCCAACCAAAAAAACAATATTTGAAATGGCTGTAAAGAGCTTATTTTTTCTCTGCTGCCACTAATCCTTGAAATCATGGATATACAAAAATGTCTCCCAAAACTGCTTGTTTCTTTGTGCTTCAAAAGGAAACAATCCATTGTCCAGTGATCTGCCAGGCAGAAGTGAAACTTCATTTAGAATAGTTGCAGGTGTAAAAAGGTTACTGCAGTCAAATAAATGGCTGAGACTTCAAGAACACAATCTCATTTGGGCGTTCTATTTTTAATGTGTCTAATGTTCAAAGGAAAACAAGAATAAATATTTGCTTCCCGTCAGGTGCTTCATCCTCATACACAGCAGAGCACCCTGAGAAAAGCATCCTTTGATCTGGAAGCTTACATAACTTCAGCTTTCAGTCACTTGTCATGTGCCAGGAGAATTTCAAAATTACAGGAAATCCATTTGTCAGCCTTCAGCACAGCAAAATGTTCAGGCACACCCACACAGATAATTACATGTATATCGAAAGGATCTCAAATATTTTCCAAAAATTACCTCTTTCTATAGAGACAAGGTGAGAGTTGCATTTTCCTCACAGTGGCAAAGTGGAAAGACACTTTTGACTGAATAGTAATTATGTACTAAAATTGCATGCTAAAAATTTCAAGGTGCTGTCTTAGAAGTAGAATAGTTTCATCTGGGATATGCTCAAGTCTGTGACACAAAGGATTCAGTGAAGATAAACTATAACAAAAAAACCCCAAATCCAAATCACGGGATAAATTCTTTAGTCAGATGTGTAACTTATCTAAAAACATCTCAGGGCAAAAAAAAAAATCTCAAAAATAATTTCATTCTGTGGCATAAGTTGGCTCTTGAACACCCAATTTCATAGCAAATAAGATAAACTTACCCTGAATCAGTCTTTTTCTCTTGGAAGAAAAAAAAAAAAGTTGGCTTTTAACGTCCCAAACACTGAGAGGCCAAACCTTAATATGAAGTTGGATCTGAACATATTTTTTTAGAAATACCTTTACCTACTGGCTCAGTACAGTGAGTACACACAATATTCCAGAACCTTCAGCATCAGTTTCCTGCAACTTTTTTAAAACATGTGGAATTTATTACATCCTTTCCTATCTCTAATGCAGCCATGGAAAGAATATTTTCCTCTGTGAAAGGATTTGGGCAGATGCAGCATCCTGCTGAATACGGATTCTGCTAAGGCTGAACTTCTATTAAAACTGTCAGTGGAACAGGTATGGATTTTTATGACTAGGTTTATGAAAACAAAATGTACTGAAATATATAAAAACTGATAACATGCAGCATTTTCACCAGTAAATTGAGGCTTGTGGTGACTGACAGTACATTTCAAAGCAGCAGAAATATACATTTGAGATAAAATACATGTGATTTACCAAGGGAAATGCTGCTTTCCTGGGAGAATGTCTAAAATAAGGCCTTTTCTCATTATCATGTTCATTGTGATCTGTTTGCAAAAAGCCAGTGAGGCCCCAAAGGTCACAGGTTACATTTTGGAGGACACATCAGACCAGCATCCATCCGCTGGTGCCACACACAGAGCCCACAGTGCTTCCCAAAGCCTTTGCCTCTGGCAGCACAGCTTTGCTGAAGGAGCATTTTCAGAAGAAAACCTCATTTTCCAGTAAAACTTTTCAGATAACACCAGCTCCTGCTAAAAACCTAATCTACCTCTGCTTTTAAATGCAACATTTATGGTTTGCTAGATCCACAAATTAAGTATCCATTTTACATTTGCTCAGTGGTTTTTTCTTAATGTGCTGTTGAAAATGAGTAAGATCTACAGTACAGAAACCCTGTGCCTCACTGAGGCATCTCTAAAAAAGCCCAGCTTAGAGATAACAAAAGAGCCTTGGAATCATTTAAAGGTCTCTATTTTGTGGGCTTCATTTAATTTTCTCGCTTTTTTTAAAAGCATTCTGTCTGCAGAGCTCTTGGAGCTGCAACAGTGACTGTGTTAACATCAAATTCAAACAAATCACACGTGTATTGTTTCACCCTATGGAAATGGTCGTGACTTACAGGAACAAGCATAATTATATATTTATTTTGGGTGTCATTAAAGCCAGGAAGATTGTTCTGTAAGATACGTTTAGATATAAGAACGAGCCAGAGGGAACTGAATCTATAGAGAAGCTTTGCCAAAAGATCACTGTAAATTAAATCTGTTTCAGATGCATTCAAAATAGGTTGGTAAGCAATTCTCCTAGAGAGCTTCCAGGGCTTTGTACGGTGTTTGAATGATTACAGATTCCTAAAAAACACAGAATATCTGTGGCATAAAAATCCCACTATCAACTCTGGGTGATGGCTTTATAGGCTTAGTGGTTATCCTACTCTTAATTATAAATAAAACCCTTTTTTTTAAAAATAGAGCTCAGCTCTGTATATTATCCACATTACTGGAAGAGGCAGTTTTGTCTAATTTGTGTCTTACACTGAAAGAAAAACAGCAATTTTAGCTTCTAGTAAATTGTCCTGAAGGTTTTCAGTGCTGCCTGGCAGACTCAGATATAAAGTGTAGCAGAAATAGAATTTAATTCCAATAATGAAATTCCAATTTTATACTGTTATGAGATTAAGAAAGCCAGGTAACATTACAGGATAAATTATGGGTATGTAAAACTGCAGCATGCAAAACATTAGGCTACTATTTTATTACTCAATTACATATTAATATGGAATTAAAAGACATCATGGTGCAATTTTATTGCTAACCACATCTGTTTGCATTTTTTTATAACCAACCACTGAGTCCTTTCATAAGAAATTTCTTTCTTAAAGCCTGAATTACCATGCCAAGAGGAAATCTTTTAAAATTCAACAATCAAAAAGGCTAATCAAAACTGTTTAATAAAGGCCTTCTACTGGTAAAAGGTTTTCATTCAAAGCATTCTCTTAGGATAATTTCAAACTTTAAATGAAAAGCCTAAACCAATATGAATTAAAAGGGGGATGGGGGCGGGAAGAAAAAGTGAGAGAAATATCATAAGATCTGCCCAGAAATACAGGTTCTAATGTGCTTCAGCAGTTTCTAGTGCAGATTTTGGTGCTGTATTTTCTGTCCTGGTACTTGGGCCAGATCCCAGACTGGGCTGCCCATCCCCTACATCTTCAAGGTGACCCAGCTCAAGACCATGGCTCACCCAGCCCAGCCACAAAGGAAGTGTTTACAACTCACATCCAGTACGATTCCTAAGTGCCACAGCATTTTCAATCTACTTTTTCCCATTTGCAGCCAAAGAACACGCAAGGTGGGAGCAGGTGGATTTGTTCTAGTTAGTGTGGACAGAGCACATGTGGAAAAACTCCCAGTCATGTCTAACTCTTGCTGGTTGGGTCTGCATTAGAGTATTCTGTTTGGTTCAAAGCAGCAAGGAGGCTCTGAAATGAATCCCCATTGCTTTGGTCTGCAGCACAGTGTTGGCATGTGTGAAATAAATCTTCTCTGGAGGAAACTACAACAGAAGCTGTTCCCAGGTGTTCACCAAAAGCAGTACAAATCCCAGTCCCAGATGGGGTGTAGGGTTACAAACCACGGGCTGATCCTTTGAACAGCTTCAAGCTACTTATAAAGTAGAAAAACTCACTCCAGAGTGCCAGGTTACGTTTGGTTTGAAATAAAACCTATCACAGTATGAGGCTAAAGGGGCTACTCAGCATCAGCTCCTCTGAGTGGTCTTTCCTAACACAAACACGGCCAATTCTTGTCAAATTCAGGCAAATAATTACCAGGCCTATGTGCAGCAGCACAGGTGTGTGCAGAAAGAGCCACAGCCAGAGGTCCATGGTGCTCATATAAATTTAAGTATCTCCATCAGGTGCTTTTATTGGGTGTTCAGACTGGTACAGATGCACTGGTATAAATGCTGCCCAGAGCTCTGTGGAAATCAGCCTGTCCTTTTTTTGTCTGTGCTAAGCATCAGCCTGGGTATGAGACAAAATCCAGGCACAAAAGCAAAGCAATCTGCTTTCTCATTTTAAGGGATAAGAATGGCATCACTGCAGCCTCATGCAGTTATTTAAATATTTTTCCCCAGCAGATGAACCTCATGAGACAAATATTTAATTTTCTTGGAGTTCCCAGAGAGGCAGCAGTCATAAAATCCATGTTTCAGCATCCTGCACACAGCACAGACAATGTCAAGCAGAGCAGATGTCACCATGCTCTTGCATAGAAACGAGGAAGCAAACAAGTGGCCCGTGTCTTCCCTGCACCTGCCAGAAAAACAAGCAAGAGGCTCACGTGGTTTGCAAACAAAATTCACTTTGCAGCTTCTGAACGGCTCTGAGTAGTACAAACCACTGAAAAACTGAGCCCCCATATGAAAGCTGTATCATCTTCCTAGCAGGATTCCTGCACATTAGCAGCAAGGAAATGAAATGTCAGGGACACAGCCACAGCCTCAGCTGTGCCTTTTCACCAGCTCGTGGCTTTGACACCTACTCTGGCCCCAGGGGGGACCACTTGTGGCTCACCCACACCCAGAGCCACTGTGAAACCAACCTTCCTTGCCTGTGGCTCTGCAAAAACACAGAGCAAAGATAATCCTTATGACAAGGAAAAAGTGGAGGGGGAGAGAGGAAAAAAAACCCAAACCCAAAGCTTTGACCAGGTATTCAGGAGGTTTAGTGTGTGAACAGAGGGGATGAGGGAAGTGACATGTTGTTTGCTGGAGGAATGCGTGTCTGGCTGCTAGTGTGAGGCACAGAAGCAGGCAAAAATGTTGGAGGAAAACCAAAAAGACAACAAAAACACAGCCCTTGCGATGGGGTACAGGAGTCCTTTCCAAGGGGTGGGTGTGCTGCGTGGAAGAGGAGCTGGAATGGTACACAAGGATACAGGAGTATGAGGTGTGCTCTCGGAATGTGCACAAGGATGCAGGAGTACAAGATATAAGTGAGCCAGTGTGATTCAGCCACAGCCATGGCTGCTCACCATGAACCTCAGTCACGACTGTGTTGACTTCTTGGGCCAATTATGATTTATTCATTACTTAAATACTGCAGCATCAGTCACAAAGCTTTGGCTGGGGACATCTGTATTAGTGCATGAAGATATTCAGAATGCAGCACCAGATACAAATATTCTGTCTCTCCTGTCCAACCCCCACACACACTGGCTGTGTTACACCCACCGCCACAGGCTCTCATTGCCCACACAATTCCCTGGAACCTTGCAGACAGCCTCTTGTGCACAAGCTGTGATCCACCCCTGCTCTTTACTTATCAGAGTCAGTGAGGGAAGGGAAAAGTGCTAAGGAGAAGCTCTTTTGTTTATCTTCCTAGGAGTTCCTAGTCCAAAGAAGGCTCTTCCCCATTATCAGTGTCCTTGTGAGATAAACTACCTTGAGATCTGTGCCTGTCAGGAAAAACAAATAGCAATAGCTAGGAAAGTGATAATAAATGCAGTGTCATGGCCTCCAGTATTAAAAATTAAGTCATGCCCTACAATATTTACCTAGAAGTGGTCTGCAACATTTTCCTCCAGGCATTAAACAACAAGAATTAATCAAGTTGTATGCAAGGAAAGGGCATGGCATCCCCTCTGGTAGCTGCTTTGCTTTCTGTACTTGACACACCTTTTGCCCATTTCAATTAAGGGTAAGCTTTTAGGGCAGCTGAGCTATTTCTAAGGTAGTAACAGGGACTCAATGAGCAATATTTATCTCCTCATGCAAATGGTGAACAGGGGACAACAAATACCCAAATTTAGTGTTTGGCCAGGCACCAAATGTTGTATTAGGAAGTGATATTCTCTCAATGCCAAATTAGAAGTGAGAAAGGCAATGAATTATTGGGTACACCTCTTTGTCTTTAATTTACATTGCCCCTCATGCTAAGGTCTCTGTAGCAGCCTGATATTAATGAAACCAGAAACAACTGATAGCTGATAGTGCAGCTGAGCAAAGCAGAACACAAACAAGCTCTGTAAGACCTAGCACCATTTGTCAAAGGCCTGTTTTCAGCCCGAAATCTGCTGCAAGAGCAATCCCTGACTCTGCTTTTTTGGTAACAGCAGCATGAAGGAGAAGGCACTGCACAGAAGGCAGGGGAAAATCAAAGTCATGCAAGCTCAAACTCATGTCCCATAAGTGAGCGCTGGGTTGCACCGTCTGTCTGGGCATTTCAGTGCCAGGCTGGGAGCAGCAGCTCAGGCTACAGCAGGATGTACTGACAGCTGAGAGTTCAGCTGGCAATAAAATGTCATAAAATATGTCATTCATGGGTTCAACTCAACTTCCAACAGGCACAGCAGGTAGCTGGGATGCAGGGAAGAGACAGGTCTGGGCGGTTGCTCTCCTGTACCCTAAATAGATGCAGCTAAGACAGGGGATGAATCTTTTCAACAGCACTTCATTCCTTCTCATGGCAAAGCTGGGCAAAAGCATCCCATCCAGCTGGCAAGAGAGAAGCATCGTTCAGGTACTTGAAGAGGGACAATTTCAGTGGGGGACAACTGGGGACACAGAGCCAGAGGATTGTGTGAGCGCTGTGAATATCTCACATGGGCTGGCTGCAGCTGAGTGCATCTGACTGATGGAGCTATGTTAATTTACACTGAATTTTAGTCTCTGCAGGAATGTATCAGAAGGGACACTGCAAGGGAGATGCAGGGACCAAAGGAACAATGAGATTGTCACCAACCTGTAGCAGAAATCCCTGGGGTGCAAATCTGAACTGCTGAGTGAATACGTGAAGAATATTCACTCAGCATCTGCAGGGGTGGGAGCATCCTTCAGTGTTTTTTTCTTTGTCCTTGGAATGCTCTTAGCAGTGCAATTTAATTTTTATGGCAGATTCTGCAATCTGAGGTGGATGGAAGTCACATGTAGCAGGGACAGAGCAGTAGAGAGGATCAGCTGCACCGTGCCTCTCATCTCATGGCAGTAAGTTAATAATTCACAACTCTAATCCTCATCTCTGTCTATTCCCAGAAGTTTTGTGATTCTCTATTAGCTTCTTAGCTCTCAACAAATTAATATTCCTCGTACTTTGTTTGCAGTACTCCCTTCATTAAATTTAGATGCCTGCCATTCATCTTTTGTGCTCCTGCTGAGATGCAATAATGGGGAATGCTGGGACTGGGGCAGTTTTGTGGGATGAGGAGGACATGGAGGCATCCCTGTACCCTGCCTACACACCTTCGTGCAACTCCTGTTCTCTTAAGAACCCAAAAACTCTCTCAAGAGCCCAAAAACTTCCCACCTATGCACAGATGGAACTTGCTGGAGCTGATCTGGCAGCCCAAAATCCCTTTCCTCCCTGTGGAAGGATCTTACAAACACAATCTCTGTGTCTTGTTGTAGATACTCTGTGATGGTGGTCGAGTCTGTACTACTGAGCTTCTCTTGGCTATGAAGGAGACACAGAAGGACTCTTAAGACAACTACAGCTCTTTGGATTGTAGCTTTCACCCTTCCCAAACCTCCTGAAATTGTTAAGGGTGTTTGTTTTTTGGGTTTTTTTCCCCTGAAAAAGTCATCCTTGAAAACTATTTCCCATTTCCTACCTTCCATTTAACAATTGCTTGCCATTTGCTTAACTTTAGGGGACTGTCAGAGATTTTTTCTTTTAGGCTGTTCTAATATTTGTTTCACCTTGTTCAAGGAACAGTAAGGCCTGATTTAAGGTAAGACAAAATTTAGTAAAATATGCCTCCCCTTTGGACAAGATCACTCTTTTTAGACTATAAAACAAGATAATTTCATGGGAAACAAAATTAGGTAAAACAGTTCTGCTCCTGTTTTAAAGACTCTTTTTCTTACTGCTCCCTAGAGTTCCCTGGTGTAACATTTATTTCAGTTTTGCATGATATTTAGCACTCTCATGAAGAGGAGCAGCCACTTAATGATATTAAATATTTATGTCAGCAACATGTTTATAAACAAAGAAAAACTATTTAACCTCTTCTAATGCAAACTGGTCCTACCAATGTACGAACCCAATACAAGAATAGCACTAGAAAAGCCACTAGAAAAATAACCCAAATACTCACTACTTAATGGCCTTCAGATTTATTGAAAATAAGTCAAATATTTTCCCTACAAGCTTGAGTAAGGAAAGAGACCATATTGTGGGAACACTGCTACAGAATAATAAAATGCTGGTAGTAAAATCCTCCACTGCATACTTCTATAATCTTTAGGGGAGCAGAACTCAGATTTTTTTTAACATTTCTGGTAAACGAACAGCAAAGAAATATCTGCTGAAAATATCAGCTCTCCCCAATGGAAAAAACATTCGTAACAAGGCCCTGGATATGGGCTGGTGGGATGAACCCCATGACAAATACCCACAGCTGAGCCTCAGGCAAGCAGACCCCTCCTTCCCATGAGTTGTGAAGCACTGGCTGGTAGAGGTAGAAACTTATCCTTCAGAGCAAATGTTTCATGCTTTTGTGATGCATGTTCAAAAGCTTTTCTTGTCAAATGCCATTTTCCTTAACAAATTTAAACACCTCATGACTTTTTGCTTCACCTGTCTCCTTCTTTCAGAGTATTGGAGGTAGAGAGGACCCTGCACCCACCTTGGATGCCCTGGACACAGAGGTATCAGTATTGCACAGGCTTATTTCCCTGCACTACACAACACACCACATGCTGAGCTCCAGAAACACACGGGAAAACTCAAACATAAAATACAATGCTTTCTCGGCTGCAAAGAAAAAACACATTTCTTCCCAACACAACACATCTGACCAGCCTTTGTTTGGGCTTTTTGCAACAATGATCACACCAGCACAGGCACAGGGGAGCTGCCCTGCAGGGTGACTGAGAAGAAAGGCAGCAGCAGGGAAGAGAAGTTGTGAGCCCTGTCCATGGCTGGGAGTGACAAGGCAGCAGTCACAGGCAGGACTTGAGCTGGACAGTGACCCATGAATCCTTTAGATCACAGCTTGCACCTTCCTCGAGGGTCTCTGTCCTGCCTCTTCCTGATTGTGTGCACTCTGATAGCACAAGAGTTTGTCCTTTTCTCTCTGTACTGCAACAAAGAGAAGAAGAAAACAGTCACAACTTGTTCTCAAGGAAAGATGCTTACTAAATGTGCATATTTTGTGAAGCTTCTGGTACTTTTTATTAACCCTGAAAATACAGAGCAGAGGGCTTAGAAGAAATAGTTTAATGTCTTTTGCTACCCCAAGCTTTAGTGTCTTCTATCAGACACTGGACGACTATTTAAAACTTATTGAGGGCATTATAATCTCTTCAAGTCCCATAGTGAATTTATCTTGTGCCACTGTTTGCCAGCCTGACCCTGACTAGAGGCTGAAAGTCTCCCTTACTACCTTAGGAAGCTCAGTCTTTGCCACCTGTGCAGGTCCTCCTTCATTCTGCCCAAGTAAGAAGCTGTTTCAGTGGAAAAATACACTGAAGCTGCTTTTTGTCAGATCAGAGACTGCAATCACTAATTCAGGCCTCTCACAAGGACGCAGGAAGCCAAATGTCCTTCTGCTTTTTTCCACAGGCCTTGATGAGGCTGGCATTATCATGCTAAATTACAGTTCAGTACTGCTGTGCATGTACAGATTTATCAGAAGAAAGCTATTAAACGTCTTCAGTACGGTGCCAATTATGCAGTCCCCAACACATAATTAAGTAAGGCCCCAAAGTAGGTATTTTAATCAGTCCCTGTTCAGCAAAGCACTTATGTGCTGGTGCTTTACTTCAACACTCCTTAAGCAAGCACATGGGTCCTTTTGTGAACAAGGAAAAACATGGGAGCAGTAAGAACTGCTCCACCACTGCTATTGGCCAGGCACTACTGAGATAAGATACTGTATTACTTGGATAATGGCTTGTATATTCAAAGGATCTCTATAAATCAGAAGCCAAGACCAGTTTCTAGATTGACCTTGGCACAGAGCTGTAACTAGGGCAAGTTAAGGAAAAAAGCACATGAGTTCTGGAGAAATTAGTATTCTTTACTACATGGAACACAGTTGGATAAAACTTGCAAACTTCAGGCAGCAGAAATCTTCTTACAGGCCTGTAAAGCTGGGATTTATCCTGTTTGACCTGAGCTGGCCCCAGGTAAGCTATGCTGTCTAAACAACTCACCCAGGATTTGGCTGCAGTCAGTGGAGAACACATGTAGGTGCCAAGGAGAAGAGGAAACAGCCTCAAGTTGCACCAGAGGAGGTTTGGATTGGATATTAGGAAAATGTCTTCACTTCAAGGGTTGCCAAGCGTTTGACCAGGCTGCCCAGGGAAGTGCTGGAATCACCATCCCTGGAAGTGTTCATAAAACACATGAATGTGACACCTGGAGATGGTTTAGTGGTGAATATGGTGGCGCTGGGTTAGCAGTGGCCTTTTCCAGCCTTACTGATTCTCTGAATCTAACCCATGTGGAGGTTTCCAATAAGGGTAGGATGAACCCTTGCTCTGTTTCTCTGTTGTTTTTTTTGGAAAAGCCCACACAAGCAGTTTAGATTAAAGACATGAGTTTCACCTGACTGAATTCAAGTGTCCATCCAAGCTACCTCCCTGTACTCAAGAAGACATTGATGCTGCAGGCTAACTAGACACAAGTTAGACACCTAACCTGAAATAACTCATGCCATGAACATACTTATTTCTCTCCAGCCTGGCCTGCACTGACTAGCTCAGCTGCAGAGAGGGGGCTACATCCAGCCCCATAAACGTCAGGGCCAAGCACTGCTTTGGGCACTGTGTGTTACCACAGATGGCCACCAAATGCCATCCCAGAATAACACTGGTGTGGAGTCACTCCCTTAGCACGACAGTGTGTCGTGAGAGCTTGGGGAGTGAGATCCCTGAACACCCCACAATTAACACCAACATTAAAGGTGAACCCCTCCCTCTCTGGTACCTCCTTAGGGTGCAGCAGATCTCCTTCCACCCGCCAGGCAAAGCAAGAAACAATCGCAGGAGGTAAAGGCCAGTCATTTACACACAGCATGGGCTTTCTCAATGGACATGGGCAACTCCATCTGACTGCTCCCACTTTCAGCTGGCATCAGGCATGGATCATTTCAGAGCAAAGTGGTGTATCCTCCCAAAAAACAAAGACCCTATGAAAAACGTGCACGGACTTAGAAGTTGCTATGCAGCCTGAGCTACAGCACTGGGAGCCTCTCTGTAATCCATTACAGCTGTGCAAAATGTAATAAAACTACTACAAGGTGCTCTAATTCCATTTACTAATAATCATAAAAGTATTTGAGATGCATCTGATGAACCATTTACAAGATGCATTTTTCAAAGATGATTTGTAGTCCAAAGAAAAGCCTTTAATACCGTATAAATTAGATTTTATGTACAACAATATTTAAAAGCATTGCAAAGGAGGTGTTTGGTTGTTTTATAGTCACTGTTCAGTCTTCACTGAATAATTTCTTTGAAGAAAATGCTTGGCTTCTGAGTTCTTCCCAATGAATCATAGAGCAGGAGTAATATCATAATTTATCTTCTTTTTATCTGCAGATGCCATTGTGTTCAGTGTAGCTCTACCCAGTTAATCTGCACAGCTTCTGATGAATTGCATTTACTAAAACACACAAAATTATTTTTCATTTAACCAACATCCTGAGTGGCTCCACTGACAAATCAACTCCTACAATATGCAAACACACAAATGTTTTCCTTTTCCAGAAACAGGGGCTGGGTGTGCCAGAGAAATACATGGATAAATAAATCAAGCATTGATTGATCTGCTGCAGCATTGATGTCAGCTAGTTTGATAGGTTGAAAGTGACTGCCATATTTTTATTTATGTCTTACCATCAGCTTTTGCCATCACTAGGCACTTGTGTGGCATCTCAAAGAAAAGGGCTGGTCTCACTCCAAAGCCAGATGCAAGTGGGGGTTTCTTACACATTTGCTTTATGCCATCTCTGATCTGTCACTCCTGCGTAAAAATTCTCCTTAAAGGTACAATTTCCTTTGCTCCCATTTCCTCTGGGAGAGTAGGAGATTCCTGCTGGCCCCTGTGAACATCAGACTGTCTGGTACACTGAATTTTTCCATTATGCTGCAGTACTGATGATGTCTCCACTCCTTGTACCAGGCATGGCTTTGCAGAGCAAAGCAGACATCAAGCAGGCTCTCTTGCACCCGTGCCAGCCTGACTCCAGGCTTGCCATAATCTCCTCTTGATGCCTTACATTTTAGCTTTTATATTTTTCAAATTCTGTATTCCCAGTGTGTAACTCTGCAGTGTCCTGTAGCCTGTGAGCTGCTGCTCTCTCATGCTGAGACAGACAGAACAAAGCCTCTCCAGGCTGCTCTCCAAGGACACCCAGCCTGGCCCAGGCCCAAAATGTGTAACCCAGCATCTTGAGAAGGGGGGCAAGCTGAGGGGAGATTACATCATTAGCTAAAGTTTAATTGGTGAAATTGGGTTGATATGCAAATGGACCAAAGCTATAAAAGTGTGAAGAACTCGTGACTCAGGGTCCATCTTGGGTGTAGCCTTTGGCCTGCCCAGGGTGTGCCTCTGAAGGCCTTTCAAATAAATATCCACCTTTATTCCCTTACTCCTGTCTAGTCTCTGTTTCTAGGCTGGCCTCTTTAGGCATCACTCTCCCCCAGCCCACAGACATCCAAACAAGGAACAATTCTTCTTCTCCCATATACAGAATTTTGCACTTACTTTCCTTTTGTAAAGCTGGCCGAGGAACACTTGCCCTCACCCCTCACAATGCCATGTGATTAAAATCTGAGTCACAAAGAAGTCAAGTTTTTCATTTGTCCACCAGACTTAAGAGACATTTGCAAAAGACAATCTATAAAACAGTGAAATAGAAAATCTGTCTCTCTACAGGATTTCAGAGCCTATTCAGCAAACCACTATATCACCATCAAAAGTCTCACAGAAGCAGCAGCGCTGGCTAACACTGACAGTGATACGTGGGATATGTTAAGAGCTGCACAGTCTCACACAAAATGCCTCTGCCAACTCCATTCAAACTTACCCCACCTACAGCTTGTGCTTGTAAAAGAAAGAATAAGAGAAGAAAGCTGGAAATCTGACCAGCACTGGGCTGCCTTTTTTTTTTTTTTTAAAGTATGTACCAAGACCTATATTGTCATCGGTTTTTATTCCCCTTTTTACCCATTGGTGGCACAAAGCAAATGCCTTATCTCCAAAAGTTTTCCTCCTTTTTTTTTTTTTGCAAGGAGCAAAGGGAGTCTCTGAGGTCAGCTTGAACAGCAGACAGAGAAGGAAAAACCCTCTGAAATTAAATACCACACACTGAAAGTGCTGGGATGAAAAAATTTTGATAACCCTCCCATCCTGCCCTTCTTCACCAAAGAAATATTTGGGAAATGGGAAAAAAAATCAATAATTTTGCATTTAGAGAAAATTCTTAATTTACTTTTTTATTTCTTGAATATAAATGCATAAAAGATCAAAAAAGTCACCATTGTCCTTTATACCTTATACAGAAAAATTGATTGTGGAAAAAACTCTTTCCAGCCATGCTGTCCAACAAAGAGGTTACCAACTCTAGCTTAAGGATTTGCCTCTGCAGTAAATTTGATCACTATAATGCCCCATGTAATTCTCAGTTACTTACAGTCATACACATACAACACACAGACAGCCCTACTCAAGTGTAACACAGACTTTTGGACTTTTTTCCAGCTTAGCTTATCATTTTAACCAGTTTAAGTTGGGCTGAAGAAAAATATTTCGACTGCAACAGAGGAGGAGTTATGTTTTTATGGTTATATTTTCATGATACACAAGAGTCTTAGCCACACTCCTGGAGATCAGCTCTGCTGGGTACTGAATAATCACCATCCCCAGGAGAGTCTGGGTAACACTGCAGGACCAAATCCAGGGCAGTTAGACAGACTCAGGAGAGTTCCATAGACTCAGTGCCCACTTTCCTGCATCTCAGATACCAAATAAGCACCATTCAAATCTCAGCCCATCATTTTCCCTTCCCCTACACACACGGCCTACCCTGCACTGCTCACACTTGTGGGCCAGCAGTGGATGAGCAGAGCAAAGGCTGCTCCTGATTTCCCTGGCCATTCCTTCAAGCACTGTTATATTTGGAGCAACACTTTAAATGCACACGGGCAAGTCTCTGGTATCTCACTGCAGTCAGAGCAGCTGCTTTGCGCCTCTCAGTGGGACTTAGTCCTCTAACCTGAGCAAAGCAAACTTCTATTTGGGAAATTCCACCTGCTCCCACTCTATAGAAATTATTCACAGGCAGTGCTGGCACAGCAGCCCAAGACTGACTACCAGCTAAGCCTTCAGGGAAGATTTTGGCTGGTTGGGCTCCATGCACTATAAACTATAAAAATAGGAAAAGGCAGCAGGAGAAAGATTTCCATCTTTCCCACTTTGGCATTACCTCTGCTGCTGTCAGTACACCTCCCATGGCTTTCACTTTCCAGGCAGCAGAAACACAAAAAGAGGCATAAATCCTGTAGTTCTGACTCACAGCTAACATAAAACCTTCAGAGTCACCCACCTTCCCTGGCAGCTGACCTCTGTCAGTCATTCTGTCCTGGCACAACAGAGAACACACTGTACAGCTTGAGCTGAAAGAAATGGATAAACTCTTATTCCACAATCAGAGTTATCAACAGACAACTAGAGCATGCATCTCAAACCTCCCAGCACAGACCATGCTTTGCATTATAATTTGGTTTGAGCAGCAAGATGCTTAAACTGAGAGATGAAAATCAAGGCTGGGAGGCAGCTGCCACTTACACCAAACCAATGGGGAAGACTGAACAGCTGCAGGTGCTTTTGACTCCTACAGGTGTCAAGCATATGCTAGAAAATTGAGTGAGTTCTTCCAGTCTGAGCCGAAGTATTGGAAGTTTGTATTTTACCTAATTTGTTGTATAATTACAAATGTGCCAGTTTAATTTGACTTAAGTGTATTTCTGCAGGAATAAGCAGTGTTTTTCTTTACTTGGCAAATGCTCCCAATGCAAAACTTCTGACAGCCAAGATGCACAAAAGTTTGACTTCAAATCTTCAGAGGGTTTGCGAAAACAGAAGAAAGGAAACTTAGAAAATCCCAAGGGACATTGCTCAGAGGGGAGATGTTTTAACTATTGCTTTCTGCATCCATTTTTTATTCATCAGTCAAGAAAAATTCCAATTCCTTCTTAAAACCATAGGCTACAATTTGAGATTTACATCTTCAGAGAGGAGCAAGCAGTGAGTGCTGAAGTGTGATGTGTGGTGTGGTGCACCCCAGACAGGCCATTCACAGCCAGGATTTGGAATTTGGACTGCCAGCAACCACATGCAGAATAACCTTTCCAGGGTAGTATCATCCAGTCAGGGAAGTTAAAATAATATGACTGACATGGATACTCAGAAAAGCTGTCACACCATGCACGTACCAGTAGGAAACTCACTGATCATGTCCTCATGCATTATTTGCTGAAATTTTCTGCCAGAGACAACAATTTTTAAAAGAGATGGAAGAAGGCAAAATGAACCACTGTGCTTAACAAAATGGGGCTAAGAAGCTGGTTTTAAACCCAGTTAAAATACCCGCTTTTTTGCCTAAAGGGATATAGGATGATAGAGGTAGCAGAGTTTTAAAGATGGTGCTTAATTTATCCCCCTCTCTCAAGGCAAAACTGATTAATGTGACTTGAACACACACATCCTCCCCACCACAAGCAATGTGAACACCACAGCATCTCCAAAAGCAGCGTGAGATTCTTGAGGCATGAAAAAGGCATCCGAAACTCCCCCAGAGGATTATCACAAACCAGGCTGAGCTCAGCAGCCAAACTCCCAGAAAGGGAACTCTCACCCGTGTCCATTCCACCAGCTCCGTTCAGATCCTAGGCAGATGCAAACCCACACGGAGCAGGCTGCAGGACCAAGATGCTGTTTACATGGAAAACCTGCCACCGTGAGACGATTTTATCTGCAGCTGTCAGCTCGGTCTCATTTGAGAGAAGACATCCTGCCAGCAGACGTGGGCTCTGTGTTGTGAAAGGCAGGACTGCTACATTTCCAGTGCCACTCCCCACTCCTGAATGCCAGTGCGAATGTTTCTAGCAAATTACCTTCCAAATGTTGCAGCACGACATGCTTTATAGGAGCTAATGAATCACACAGTAAAAACTAATTGTAACTTACACACTGTTGTGAACTGAGTTTTGCAACATAAAAGCAATCAGCCAGCAATTAAAATGCTAATATGGGGCTGAACCTCATATAACAGTTTGCCAAAATCTGGTGCAGTACAGTGCTTCCTGGAGTATTTGGAACAGATGGAATTTAGTTAGTAGGTGGTCATTTCATCGAGCTTATAAAACTTACCATGCTGGAGGAGGGTCCCCACTATGATATATTACATATTTCCAGTATTAAAAGTGGCAGTAAAGGATCATTACATATTTTATTATTTTGAATGGCTTCTTCTATTCTCATGTAAATGATTAATACACTCTTAGTAAGTCAGAAAGGAGGGGTACATACCAGATGCTCTTTCCAGACACAAACATCTTGAATTTCTTTTTGTTGTAGTACAGATGGACTCCAAATGTGATGGTGGACATCATCAAACCTACTTTTCTTTTTAATTATAAAATGTTCTTTTCACAGATTCACTAATGCAAGATTGTGAATTGAATGAAACAATTACATTTTAATTGGGTTCACCTCCCCCACATCCACTTTTTCTTCATTACATTCCTAATACTAAGACAACTGAAATACATTAATTAATTCAAATGGGGAATTGTTAATTTCCAACATTATCAGCCTCAGAGAAATTACCTCTGGTCCTGGAACAAAGCTCCCAGGAAGAGCTTCTTGTATTGCATGACAGCCTTAAAATTTGTTCAATCATTATTGGTAACAGCACTGAAAAACCATGAACAACCTTTGTACTGAGTCACCTGCAAACGGAAACCAGGGAAGGAGACCAGAGAAGGCACCTGGAACTCACCTGGATGTGGTGATGCCATCCAAACTCCTCTCAGCTGGACACAGAACATGGGATACTCAAAAACGTCCCAGGTCTTGCCTCCTTGGATGAAGCTGTCCTTCAGCCACAGGGAATCTTGAGTAATGAGGTCTTGGCTCTCAGGTCCTTGCAGCCCCCCAAGCACAAAAGCAAGGCAGAATCACTGCCTGGTCCCAAGACATGGTCAGGCACAGATAATTAATAAAAATAACAAAAATGGACTAAAGTGTTTTCTTCTCACACATCAGTGGCTTTCATATCCTCCTTAAGTCTTCAATTCAAAAATAAAGCTATTTTTCTCACATTTCCTACGGTCCCTTTCCCTGTGCAATGCTCTTCATGAGAAGCTCTGCATGGAAGACCACATTCCTTGATCGACATTCCTTACCATTTTATCCCTAGCATCTCCAGAAATCCACTTTCCCCATCTCCTCACCACTCCAGCCTAAGCTTCAGAGAAATAAGCAGCTGCTGCTCCCAGCTGAATGCCACCAGAAAAACCCCATTTTCAGCACACCTGCACTCTCCTCCCATGCATCCACCCTAAAAGGAAATAGGACAGAAAGTGCAGAAACTGTCCAAAGGCATGAGAGATGCCTAAAATGCAAAAGATGTGTCCAAAAAAGCAAGAAACACCTTCCACCTGCTCCAAAGGATGGCAGGGACCCTAAATGAGAGGAGATAGGTTTTGGTCTGCTGCTGTGTTCACTGCTACAGCTCCCCCATCACATCAGAACAGAAGGTGTCATTCTGAGACAACTTTAAATTTATGAAACAGGAAACCTACTTCTCAGAGTGCAAAAGGTGAATCGCCATTAAAGAAGTGACGTGGACTCTGAAAGAGGTCTGTCAACGGAGGAATTGGGAACTTTAAGCTTGATTTCCCAAATTACCACTCTGAGATAGCTTTGGAAGAAAACTGACAGGAGTGTGGAGGGAAAAGGCACTCAAACATAAAAGCATCTCTCATGACAGCAAGGCAGAGCCTCCCTGAGCCAGGCTAGGGAAGGAACAGGTTTCACAAAAACCCTAGTATTCCTGGAAGTCATAGAGCTTTGCTTCTACCTGTTTGCCCTGGAAACCCAAAAAATGATGGAAGTGTTTATGATCCATCATCAAGTCCGAGGAGCTCTGGTGCTCAGCCCCACAGGCAATGCATCCCTACAGATACAACCTGTCTTTCTCAAGGAGGGCTTTATGTTAGAGAATAAAAGCTCCTCTGCTCCAAGGTCCTCAGTACAGAGGAGAGGAGCAGCACCTTTATTTCACCCCAGTGAGCAGAGGGAGTGTGTCCAGGTGGAGGATGTGCCCCAAATCACACAACACTTTGGGTAACCCACCCAGTGCCATCATCATCACGTCGCTCTGCTTCACTCACAGCATACCCCTAAGGCAGTAAAACTCTGAATTCCTCCTTCCAGACTCCAGGTTCCCAAGCCCACACACTTAACACTCACCAATTTATGTGTCAGCCGGGGCCTGTAGCACCACCACCAATTTTCAGTAGTTCATTCATCTTACAGTAGGTGCAGACACTCCAGGCTGACCCAATTCTTGTTTTATTGGTAACTGTGACCTTGAAACCCATGCATTGTGTAAAGGGGAAAATAGCCATAAATAGTTCTTAACAGTGAAAGTTGGCTGATATTACAAACATATTAAAGAAATAGTGTTGATTTTTGTCTCCTGGAAATCTGACCCCCTTAATGTGCTTCTGTAGACATTTACAACATGCTGTAGGCACACATATTATCTATTTTTTACCAGGCAGAAATAGCCACAGTGCACATTTCAAGTGTAAATACACTGAATTTAAAGGTAAGTAAACTAAAGCAAGGCTGAGATGTAAGCTTGACGTGATAAAAAATGCAACTGTAATTCCTTGCAGTATTAAGCTCTGTCGTTCCATCAGATGCCTTGGGATAAATGTTGCAATAGGGCTGAAGATGTCATTTCATTGCACCCTGGGAAGGGATTGGGTTCAGACTGCCTGCCCTGGGAGCCTTAGAAAGAGACTTGTTCAATGATTTTACAATAATTTGCTTTCATGCAAAGCTTAGGGATAAATGGGAATCATTCAGCATACCTGAAGCTCTGCTGTCGTATTATTGTACCTGTTTGTGCCACAAAACATCTCAATGAGCAGTGAAGGCAGAAATTCTCCTCTGATTTAAAAGAATTTCTTACAGAGAAACAGAATTTTCAAGGACGGCACAAAAGGAACCTGAAAATCAAAACAGCTCAGTGTCTTCCAAGTTTACACTTTCTTTTGTTTTATTCTCGTGTATCTCTTTAGTAACACAGCAGAGTAAAGGCAAGGAGGAAGAAAAAAGGAATCTTGTAGTTAGCAAGGGGATTGTGAAGAGAGTTTAATGTTCAGGTAGACTAGGAAGAAGACAAAGGAGTACAGTCGTGTCAAAAAGAAAAAGTACTAAAAAGCACTTTCTCTTCTGACATAAGGTCAGAGGAGGAACCTGGCATGCCACGCTTCACTCCTTTGTGAGTGAGAGATCGAGCAGTAAGTCTGCTCATTGCCTCTGGAGCAAGCCCCAAGTGAGAAAATAACTCAGGGGAAGTCTCACAGCCTGTTCCCTCGCAGGCAAATATTCATCTGAGGCTGCACTAGTGGCTGGGGAATTTGCAGTTAATTTCAGGAGCTGCCCTCCCACCCAGAGCTATAGATCTCACTGTGGGAGAGAAAAGCTCAAGGTTATTTTTGGAGACTTTCCTTGATGGGGCTCAGCTCCAGGACATGGGGCCCTGGCTCCTGTGCACAGCCAAGGACTCGGGCAGGGGTGTTTTATGTACAGCTCAACACCTGTGCTGTGCAAGCTTCCTCAAGGCCACTTACCACCAGCACCGTGAGAAACCAGCACCGTTCTTCAGCCAAACCAGAGCAGTGCAGCTCCTGGGACCAGTGATAAAGCCAAACATCTGTGAAAGGACATCCCCCCTCTCTCATGGCTGGAAGAGATAACTCATATTTGGAAGATAGTCCAGGGAGGAGTCAGAAAGCCCAGTGAGGAGTCAGAGAGCCCATCAGGAGGTCACCTCCACCTCCTGAGAGTCTGAGCCCAAGCCCCAGTACACACCTTGATATGAGAGCAGATGTGGAAAGAGATAAAAGAAAATCAGTGACCAAAAGGCATTGTTCTTATGTCTATAAAAGCCCACATGAATTATCACAGAGGCAGAAGTCTCTTACACACTCCTTGGGAATGTGTGGAAAGATTTCTCCCCTTAAGTCTGGACGCAAACTTTTGAGGTTAGTTTTCTGGAAATTGAGGGAAAGGATTTTTGATGTGTACTTCATCAAGAATTGGGTGGTAAGAAACATTGGATCCTAAGTTATACTATTTCTTAGCTAGCTGTAAATTTAATAGTACCTTTAACTCCACGTGTAATACTAGTATACCCTTTTTGTCTTATCCCTGTGTAGAAATAGTCTGTTTTAAGTCTTATATCTGTTAGTTTTGTGTCTATTAATAAATAATTCTTTTTATAATAGACTGAAACAGTCATTATTAAAGAACTTGCAAATGAGAGTGGGTTTTTGGGGTGCTGGACACCTCAATAACACAACTTCCTGCTGCCAGAGGCCTGGGCAAAAATGCATGGGCTGATTTAAACCTACATCCATTCATACCAACATCCAGCTGAGAAATGAGCTGAAATGGAAATCAGAACATTGTGAGGAACCAGAAACTTGACTGATGAGTTTGGGACTCACACAGCCTAGAAAGGGTAACTGCCCAGATCCTCCTCACCTCCGAGATGGATTACAAAAACAGAAAGAAATTACACAAATGGGCATTTTTTAATAGGCTGGGGCTCCTGCAGCAAGTCCTCATGGCCAGACCTTCTTGTGTGACATCCCTGACATGCGGCACTAGGGCAGCAGTTGCCAGAATTTCTTTTTTTAAAGAAGCACTTCTGAGGTGAATGAAATTAGGAGATGAAATTAGAGGTATCATGGACCACGGTATATTGGCATCAGTAGATAAAGTTTGATGCACGTGACCCACAGGAATACAAGCACTGACCAGAAACCTGCTGGTGGACAAGGACAGAGTCACAGACATAACCCAGAGCCCAAATCAGCCCTATGAGGGAGATTCACAGCAAGAGGCAAGAAAGGCTGGAAAGGAGGGAAATGGTCAAACCTAGGCATTTCGAAGGATCAACTCAGTGAGAAGTGAACCTTCAGGGGCATTTCTGTGTTGTGGCTAAGAGTTTTTCAAGTGATGAACCATCCCCACTTCCGAACAACAGCCCATAAATCACTCAAAAATCACCATTATGGGAGACCGCAAATATGAAAACAAAGGTAAAAATTAGAATGGGGCAAAGGGAAGGGATGTTAGCTATAAGGAAAGCATCAGCCTTTCCAGAGAAGTTAACAAAATCAGGGACAAAGAAACAAAGCAGAATGAAGAGAGAGGAGGAAGAGCAAAGGTGTGAGTGTTGTGTCACTGTGCAGCCTCCTCCACACTATGGTCAGGTTTGTAAGAAGGAAAAGAGCAGAAGCAGCACAAAAATAGGTCAGGGAGTGAAGGATATGGGAAATTTAGGCTATTTGAAAGAGGCCTGTCTGAGGATCATGACCTGACAGCAGTGGGATGGGATGGGATGGTGGGAGAAGAGATAATAGAAAGAGGAATGAGAGGAGCAGGAGAGTAGGTACCCAGGCACCAGTGGGATAGCTTTTGGCAGAAAAGTTAGCAAAAAAATTATCAAATAGCCCTGTATGGGCATATGAGGGTTTGTGCAGTGGGTGTGGGAGATTTTTTTTACCCTTACTGTGAGATGCTGGTGTATAGAGCCATTTTCCTCAAGCCAGGTCAAGATGCCCTGGATGAAACCACTGCCTGAGTGCCTGGTCTGTCTGTGCTCTGGTGAATCCCATAATAGCTTGGAAAAGTGAAGGCAGGGAAATGCATGGAAAGTGCTTGGGAAGCAGTCAAGAAAATGAAGTGAGATTGGAAGAACTGAGCTCCCCGTGGAGGGTAATGACTTTATACAAAAATAATGGGCAAAGTCAGAAAGGTGAGATTTGATGAGGACAGAGACGTCAGGTCAGTGAGATGAAGGCTGTAATTGAATACAGTGAGGTGGCAGCAGAGGTAATTAGGGCTCAATAAGCTGCAAAGGGCACAAATTAAATGAGGTTAAAACAGAAGTTAAAGCACAAAGACAGTCAGCGTGCTGGTTTTCTTTGCCAATGGCAATCTGTCTGATGAAGATCAATTAATTGAATTCAAAGAGCTGGGATAAGCCAGGCCTCCTGGGAAAACAGAGTTTGGGTTGTGAAGAGGAAGAATAGAGCTGCTGAAAGAAAACCGGGTGGTACAAAACAAAAGTAATTTGGGCTCAAAAGAAGATAAGAGGGAAACGCCACGAAAGGAGAAATTAGGAGAGAGAACTGGCAATGCAGGGAGGAAAATGCTGAGTGAATTCAAGTTTGAGAAGAGTATCAGAGAGGAGGAAAACTGAGGAGTGGAAAGGAGAGAAGAGCACTACTGGAATTGGGAAGAATGAGGAACATAAATTCATCTGTGTTGTCTCGTTGCCAGAGTGGAGGGGTGGGAGTCATAGCCCTCACTAAACACTCTCCTCTTGTCAGTGGCTAACACTGACAAGCAGAGGAGCAACACTCCATTCAGCACTGGATTTCATCTTCTTTTCTCCTCTCTTTGTGCTGAAGCCATGACAAAACAGAGTCATCTTCCTGCTAAACCATGGAAATTAAAACTGAAAAGCACTGCTAATAATTTTCAGGGTTTCCCTCTTCTCTACTCAATGCTCCTGGGGGAAGTCAAGCTTTGTGGTCAGAACTTTGGCTGCCTCAAGCCATTCCCCAACCTTTTGCAGGCACATCTTGTTCTCAAAAAACAAGATGCAGGGCTCCAATCCTCCACCACCTGCTGCCAGGGAGGCTCTTAGGTTGGTGCTGGGGAGATTGAGAGTGGAGTCACTGCTGGACAGCGTGGCTTGAGCCCCAACACAGTCCTGGGAGGCTCTCCAGTGCTGTGTGAGGTGTCAGGCTTGGAAAGGGCTCTGCCTCCATCTTCCCCATCAGAAACTCCAGTTCTGCCCTTTGTCAAAACACATCCTAGAAGGAGGTAACCTTTAGGTGGATGGAACTTGGGTCTTACAGGTGCAATGACTGAGAATAAGGAGGTGTAAACAGTCCTCACATGTTGGGTCCATTCTTCCCAACTGGTTCTTAGCCCAGCAACCTTCATCGACTTCTGGAGATCAATGGACTCTGCATCCCTCAAAGTTTGTAGAAAATGTCTTCCTTCCTTCCTTCCTTCCTTCCTTCCTTCCTTCCTTTTCTCCTTTACCTGTTCAGTTCTGCTGGCNCCTACCTTCCTTCCTTCCTTCCTTCCTTCCTTCCTTCCTTCCTTCCTTCCTTCCTTCCTTCCTTCCTTCCTTCCTTCCTTCCTCCCTTCCTCCCTTCCTTCCTCTTCCCAGTTAAGTGAGCTCTGCTGCTGGCTGGGAAGGAGTTCTCGTCCTGACCTGACCTCCTCCCTGACCCAAGGTGTACAATCCTGGACAAGGTGATGAGGTTGTCCTTCTCCTGCTGCTTCACAGCTCTTCATACTTTATTTTCAACATCTAAAAAACAGCTAAATGCAGGATTAATACCCAAGATTCTTGGGCTTATGTTTGTTAGATTTGCAGCCTGGAAAGACAACACAGTGGTGAGATTTTTCACAATCCTGATTCGAATAAAGATAAAATATCCCATGAGAAAGGTATTTTTCCATGGATATTTGCATGTTTTCCTGCACCATCCACCCAAGAGGTACAGCAAATTGAACTGATCCTAATTTAGCCAAAGACTGATGGTGAATATGGGCCAAATGCAAAGTGAATAGAACAAAATCTGTCAAAGCTGATGGAGATCCTCTCATTGTAAGTTCTTGAGAGGACACACAGTAGGTTTGTTTTAAAACCATTTATGTAAGATTATGAGATTCTTCCCCACTGTTACCTACTGTGTTACAGTAGGTAACGCTTTTAATATCATTTGCCACTTGAACAGTTTATATCCCAGCCGGTGCATAATTAGGATGGAGATGAGGACAAATGGACACCTGTGGGTGTCATTTTGAGAAACAGAGCATTGAGTATCACACCTTTGCTTTGTCTGCAGACTGGTTACTGCTGTACCTGGCCACCTTCATAAACCACTCCTGGATACACTGATTGAGAGCTTCACTGTGGGTTCCTGATATTCATATTACTATTATTTAATTTTTGATTCAAATGGGCTGATCTACAGCATGGCCATGAATTGTTCATTATACAGATCCTGGTGACATAAAAACAGTCGAGGTGGGATGAAGCTGTGTACATATACAGAGTACAAATCTTGCACCAGGAATTATTTTCTCTTTTTGTTTCCTTTTTCTTTCTTCTTCTGCTTTGCAGGCTGGGAATGCTGACACAGACAGGATTAAGCACTAAACTATTTGTTTAGTGGCTGCAAAGACTCCTCAGTGACAATCAGATGAGGCAGAAATACAAAGGAGGATGAGGCTAAGAACTGCCCTGAGTAAGATGCCAGACCAAAGCAGGAATTGCTGCTGTTCATTTGGCCAGCAGTGCATGGTCACTGTTGTAATTTTTGACTCAGCAATTGCAGAGTGATGATCAAAACTGGCAGGGCTGGCACTTGCTGCTTCCCCTGGGAACTGAGAACCAGAGCCTTCTCCTGGGAACTGAGAACCAGAGCCTTTCCACAGATTTCCAGCACAGGCCCATCCCCTGTACTCCCAACCTGACCCAATGCTGGACAAGACTTTTGCAATCTTGTTTGGTTTTTGTCCACTGTAGAGTGGAAAACTTAACGATTTTATCTGTTTTTTCTCCTCAAAAACTGGTTTGGGTTTCTAGTACTGCTTTGATTAGACTGATCCAAGTATGCAATCAGTCCAATTTATATTCCTAAAACAGACAGAAGTGCTCTGACTGGAGTCCGTATTTTCTGTCTGATTGCTTTTCATTTCACACTTCTTTGTTTTAATTACGTTTTAAGATTAAATACGGAGATTGTAGTTAGCTGCACTCCATGAATATTGTACAGATTCAAGGGTCAGAGGAAAAGGAAAGGAAAAAAGACAACTAATACCTCATTGTTTGCTGTGGTTGCTATTACATGGGCAGTCAAGTGCACAGTGAGTTTTAATAGAAATTTGGCTTGATTGTGATTAAATGAAGAATATACTGAATGAATTCTTCAGCTCAAAACTACCAGCTTTTAATTTTTTTACCTGTATTGAGCATAAAGAATCTGATTCTGCAGAACTTTCTTGACCTCACTGATTGCAACCACTTGCAAGATGGATGGCATGGATTTAAAAGCATCAGCCTGTTGCAGCAGCTGGCCAAGTATGTCTTAGACAGCTCAACGAGGAGATGATGGGAAAGAAAGGGACACATTGTGGATTCTATTATTCCTTTCACTAAGGCTGTAAAAATCCTGCTTGGCTGGATCACGTCTTTTTAAAAACTAAGAAATAACAAAAAACCCCAAAAGAGCTATCACTAGTTTTAATATTATTTATTTAATATAAATACGAATTTTTGAAAAGCTGTTGCTTTCCTTTATTCTCAACAGCACTGAGAAGGATTTTCACACAATCAGTGTGGGTCCAACAGTCCCCCAGCTCCGTTTTTATTTCCCCTCTGGTACAGCTTCAAGACAGGTGCTTCCCAGAACAGCCAGTAGCTTTATGAATGGTGTTTTCACAGTTGAGCTGGTGAGGAGCAGAGTGAATCTCAGAACATGGAATGGCTGAGAGAATTTGCAATGTTATTCTGCACCTCACACAGCTCTTACATTACAGCCCATACACTGTATTTGCTATGTTGCTATAAAAAATCCAGTATCTGCACCTACTAGAATTTCCAAGGTGCAGACGAAGACAGGGAGACGCTCAGGAGGAAGCAAGAATGGATGTCATGCCAGTGGTTGCACAGTGAGCTTTATGATCAAAAAGCTCTGTGAAATTCCATGGAGAGCAATCACGATTTAACCCTGTAATCATTCAAGGTAAGGCTGGATGGGGCTCTGAGCAACCTGGTCTAGTTGAAGATGTCCCTGCTCACTGCAGGGAGGCTGGATTGGATAGCTCTTGAAGGTCCCTTCCAAAAACTAGTCTGTAATTTTATGATTGTTTAACTTAATATGTTTTTTTTCCCATGTGTGTCTGTCTAAATGATGCATGAAGAGGGAGAGCTATGGCTGTGATTTAATAATTTCTTTACATTTGGATTTGCAGTCTTAAAAATTCCTGACACGTCTTTCATGCTAGGAAATAGATACAAAAAATCACAATGTCTTCTTGTTTCTTTTTTTCTCTTTAGGCACAGAGATATTTAAAAATGGCAGATAAATAAACTAACCAAAACACTTAAAAATCCATGAGAAATGAAATCAAGATGAGGAATAATACCAACAGCTCTTCCTGTACAAACCTCTGCTGACTGTTAAATCATTTCTCTGACAGCAAACACATCTGCATTTTTTTAAGAGAATGATCCTGCTCATAACTAACTGGGCATTAACCTGTTCATAATTAACTGAGCATTAGCATCACTGACCATGAAGGTCAGCAGTCTATATGCAGCAAGGATCCTGAGAGTTCTCCAAATTAATTGAAATATCAATAACTTAAGTGATGAGGTCCTCACTGCAAAACCTAATGAGATTGTTTATTTACTTGTACATCCTTGGCTTGATGGAGAATGTCTCCTTTGACTGTCAGAGGGGCAGACGTTACACTTGGCTACTGCAGCCCAACCACAGACACCCAGTGACTTCTGGATTTCTGTGGAGCTGTCAAATTCCTCTCACCCTTTTCAACAATAATGAACAATTAGTTGATGGTATAAAATGGCAGCTCTGTGGCTGAGGAGGGAAATGAAGTGTCAGGACAAAATACACAATTATATCATGCTAGAAGAAAATCAAACCCATCTTCGGAGCTTTATGAAGAATATGGTACACTAAACATGAAACAATAAAAAGATTTTTTTTTTTTTTAACTCCATCCCATTCAGCTTCTCATACCACCCATATTCCTCAAAATCTTAGTGTGAACCTGAAATATGATTTTGTTATTGAAAGGAAATTAGGGCTGGCGAGACTTCCAGCCAAAAATTCAGTGATGTGGCCATTTTTTGGGGCCCTGTCAGGGTCCCCAGATGAGAGAATTGTGATATCCTGTTCTGCAGTGCTTGGAGAGGAGGATATTCTTGGTTTTCTACTTTCCATACTAAGAAAGTTTAGTAATTTAGGTTGATGGTAATTCTTTATTCTCGTGCCCACAAGAGTGATGCACAGAATTCAATGGGTAGTTGTAACCTTCACCCAACATTTTTATTCTGTACTAGCCAAAAAATTAAAATCCTTCAAAATCTTACTTTTAATCAGTTCTAGAGCTTTTAGAGACACTTCTGCAGAATGCTACTGGCTCCCAGTTCAGAATGAGTAAGTGAAAAGTAGCATTCTCCACATCTCAGCCTTAAAAAAAGACACAGAAAAAATGAGATGTCTGACATTTTCTCATGCCCTATTAGCAATCACAGATCCAAGGCAACCTCTCTATATACTCTTATACTAAAGAGTTGTTTCCTAATATTATTGGTTCATTGCTGTTTCTTCCACCTGTAGACTGCTGCCCAGCACTAAACCAAGTAGAAAAGCATAAGTGCACTTTACAAATGGCAAAATGGAGGGACCTTTCCAACTCTCATCAAGATCTTTCACAGGTGAGGCCTTACAGAAGCCACTCCCTCAGATCTGACAAACACCATGATTCATGGCTGATGAAGGGATATTGGCATTACAAAACAATACAGCTGAGTAAATTTACCAATAAAAGAGAGGCAGTTGGTAGAATAGACATCAGCCTACAGAGCCTAGCAAGGTTTATGGTATTTTAAAGCCTTTTTGTTGTCGTTGAATAACAAGAAACAGCAATCACAGACAAAATCCCCATTGAGGTAGAGTTGCCAACTCTCCCTACTGGAGCCACGGGTTCCATTACACCAAGGGCACAAAGGGCTCCCAGTCCACAGACATCAGCCCAAAGTGGAGCCCCAGGTCACTGATGGATTATTAACCCTCCATACTTAGATTTTCAACAGGGTGTGTGCCAAGGGAAACTCCTTTGCCATTCCTTATCTCGCTCCAGGAAGGAATCGACTGCAGTAGGAACATTCTTCTGTGGGCTCTGTGCTGTGCATTTGAAACACAAACAGTGCTCAAACAAATGGACTCAACTTAATTAAATCAATAGCCCAAGCAAATTACTTTCTCAAGTGTAAATTTTATTAAGCATTATTTTACATTACTGGGAGTCTAGTGCCAGGACAAATAACTGGGCAAGGCAGTGAGCAAAACACAAAGCACTGAGCCTTCTGGGAATTTGTTTTCCCGTTTATCCAACACACTGGTACTCAGCCTATTGCTCGATTAAGTGCTTTGTACAATGTCCTCTCCTGGTTTACCTAAATTATTATGAACCATCACTAATGAGGTGCATTGCACTTAGAATTTTATTTATATAAGAAGTGGAAAAAGAAGGAAGGGAAGGGAAGGGAAGGGAAGGGAAGGGAAGGGAAGGGAAGGGAAATGAGAACTCATAACTGTGGAGGCCTGGAGGGGGAATTAAAACACTCAGTACTAACCTTTCTGCAAGACATTTGGGGGCCAGCCAAATTTGAGCAGAAGCGATTTCTTGATGGTGGTGAATATTTCCTTTAAAATAACCTGCTCGTGTTAACTTCTATAAATTTATCAACCATGTATTTTTTCTCAGAAGATAAAACAGGGAAGACAGATTGCCTTGACAGGTGATTGCTTTCTTGACTTAGAGTAAGGAATCACACACCTTCTTGTACATCTCAGCCCTAAATCCTACTTAAGAGTTCTGGGTGTGCAATGAGGCTGTGGGTATAGGCAGTGGGCACACCTTTCAGGCATTGTGCAGTCTCCAAGCAATCACTTTACAAGGTGTTGCAGAGGTGTCCAGGGCTCAGGGAAGGAGCTCTAACTGCAAGGTGGACAGAGAAGGGGACAGGCTGACACTGCCCCTGCCAACCAGCCCCAACACTACTGGCCACCAGAATGGTGAGCTGAAATTCCCTTCCTGTCAGCATCACCTGCATTCAGGTCACCTGCTGAACATATTGTCAGTGCTACATTCATTCATTTTGAATCCTTCAGAATGTAGAAGGCGAGAAAAACGGAAGACCTGGGAAAAATGTCATGGCCAAGAAATTGGTGGTAGCAGTGAAATCCTCTGATGGCAACAGCACCATCCTCTTTGGCATGAGAGCCACAAGAGTTCTTGGAAGAGTGGATAGCATAAGGGTTTCCTGGAAACCCCCGGGTAGCGCATGAGAGGTGGTTTTCAGGAAGCGGAAAATGGAAGGAGGAAAATTAATTTGAAATGGGTAGATGAGTCTCTGAATTGAATACACCAGGGGTAAGGACAAAAGTGAAATACTGATGTGCTGAGCTGCCACCCTAAGGAAAAGAATGGGGGAGATGAGGGCAGGTGGATTTGGTAGCTGAAGGTCATGAAAGACTTCGTCAAGGAAGGTAATGAATCTAAACTGTCTGTGTGACTGCTTGAGCTGGAGCACTAAGGAAAAATACAACAGACACGGTAGCACTTCAGAAAAGAACCCAAAAATCACAACATTCCTCTTGTACAAAAATTTCCAAACTCCCTAGTAAAATACTTTCCAGGAATGAGAGGCAGAAGGGCAGGTAGGACTGAAAAGAAGTAATTTTCTTAAATCAATATGACAGTATAAGGGCCAATTTCTTCCCCAGCTGCAGAAAAATTACTTGACGATGTGGAGAAGGAAATTGGTCAGCCACCCAGAGGTACTCACCCACCCTTATTTCTTCTTCTGTATTTTCTGAGCAGCAGTATATGAAATGGCTCATGTAAATAAAGTGCAAGCACTTAGCTGAAACAGCCTCCAAGCCTAGTTAGTGTCACTCCTGATATGTGGCAGTGACTTTGGCAGAAACTCAGATCATTAACAAAATTTAACCCCCTACACAAAAAGCCTTTGGGCTCTTGGCAGCCATTGCCATCCAACGCTGGCTGCCCGCCTGTCAATAATTAAAATGCAATCTAAGAAATAATGGGAAATTACTACTTGTGGATGCTTTCCTGATAGCTGAGCAGTGGTTGCCTTGTTCTGAGCTGTAGGAGCTTTCAGACAGCTGCTACCCTTGAGTGAAGAATGGGAAAAGAGCTGCAGACAGCTCCTCTGCACAGGTTTTTCTTTCAACCTGATGGTCTCCAAAGTTTTCCTGAGGTTTGGTAGCTTTGTAACCCATTTCACTGGCTAAGTGGTTCCTCAGGGCCAAGTGTTTGTGTGCCAGTGCCCCAGTGAGCAGTGTTGGATTAGAGCACTCAGGTAACCTCAGCAGCTACACCTCAAACCTAACCTGAGACACGGGCGACAGGAGAGCAGGGACTGTGTGCAGTACATCATTGGCTAAGGGGATTTATTCTGAGCCTCTGGAGAAATAGGAAGGGAGTTTTACTGACTCCCAGGATAGTGAATCCCTCTTCATCCCACCCGGATATGGCTGGGAGTGATTGATTTCCCTCCAGGGAGGAGGGATAAGGCTCAGGCTGAGGAGTCACAGGGGGGTGGGAATCTCAGTGGCAGCCAGGCATGCAGAAGGGGTTCAGTTTTGTCTTCATTAATGTGCAGACTTCCTTGAAGTGAGGACGTGTGTAAAGCCCTTGCTCACAGCATCCTTCTATTATGTTAAATGACACCTCTTCCTTTTCATCTGTATTTACACTGCTCTAATGTCAGGCTGTCACAGAGACAAACTGTGCACATTTGGTGCTTAACTTTTCTTCATAAATCCTGCTCTACAGCCCTTATTATTATCTGTGCTTGAATTCTATCCCGTCCATCAGCGTGTCCCAGTTATGACCTGCCCAGGGAGACCAGAAGATTAAAGGCAACACTGCCTTAGGCAGAGTGAAGTCACTGCCTCCTCATCCCATTGCTCCAAGCCACAACACCCGTGATTGCTCCCCCAGCCCTTCCTACTACTCCTCATGTGCTTGGTCCTTCCACTGAATCTGGAGTTTGTGCAGAGTTTTTCTTCTTTAAATTGCCTTTTATCTAGTTTTTCCAATCTCCCCGGTTTTCTGTCTCAAAATTTTTGTACAGAGTTATAGAATCATAGAACAGTTTGGGTTGGAAGTGACCTTTAAATGTCATCTAATCCAACCCTCCTGACACAAGAAGGGACATCTTCCCCTAGACCATGTGGCTCAGAGCCCCACCCAACCTGGCCTTGAATGTTTTCAGGTGTGGGGGATCTACCACCTCTCTGGTCAACCTGTGCCAGCGTTTCACCACCCTAATTGTAAAAAAAATTATTTCTTATACCTAGTCTGAATCTACCCTCCTTCACTTAAAAACCATTTCATTTCCTCTCATCTTACAAGAGGCCTTCCTGAAAAGTTTGCCCCCATCTTTCTTATAGGCCTCCTTTACGTACTGAAAGGCCACTGAAAGGTGTCCTGGGAGCACACAGCACTAACCTGCCTCTCTTGTGAATCTCTGGCACCCCAATTTGGTGCCATTAGGCACCATAAAAGCTTTGGTAAACTTTTTGAGGGGAAGGAGGAATGTCAACATGACTTGTTTGGGTTGTTCCTGCTCTAAGACAGCTTGTCCTGCTGCTGCCAGTGTCAGTGCCTGGTTTCATTATGTCCAAGCACTTTAAAATTCCATATTAAACTCCTAGTAGAGACTTACTTAACACATGATTAAGGAACTAAAATGAAACTGCTGCAACAAGCATTTTTTTCCACTAAAACCTCTATATAGAAAAAATTGATAAGATGTCAAGTTTTTCCTTTAACCGATTTATCTTCCCTGCAGAGTTAATAGTAAGATCATCTTGAATAACTAATCCACAGCCCTAAAGCAGAAACTATCATTTATTTTAGCATTTGCATTTAAACAAAATGATATTACAATTCAGCAGGACATGATATGTAATCCAATAACCTGAGGTAATGTAATTCTAGTCCATGTAGCAATTATTCCCACAAATAATCTGACCATACATGGCCAGCACAATTTATAGCAAGCCTTTTTGTATTTACTGCTATAATATGACTAAATTCAGTAGTGAAAAGAGTAAATGTTCTTGACTTTAAAGAACTGATTAATTGAACCTCAAGCATTCACTGGTAAAAATTTCATTTGCTTCACTACATCAGCTTTGTTGTACCATCAAGGCTTCTGATTTTTACTGAAACACCAATGTGAATCTTTGACAGCTATTTGAGGGAATTCACAACCAAGGTTTATTTATTCTTGAAATATAATCCCAGGACTATCTTTACTCTCACAGACTGTCAAATCAGTATCTCAATTCCCAAAGAGCCAGTCAATCCTATCTGGTCTTTAAACCACCAAGATCTCCAGTCCTGGACTCTTCCAGCAGAAAGGGCATTGGATCAGCAGCTTTGCCATAACTTGCATTGCTGACCTCAGCCTGATGACAGCACCAGGCATTTTTACACAACTCTATAGCACGGCTACTGACATCAGGATTATGATCTGTGTTTATGAAGGCAAAAGAATAAATCACACACACACAAAAAAAGTATATGTATAAGGAAACGATAGAGTGCTGGTGGTAAAGAGGGTATATTGTCTGCTTGCTTTTCTGTTCTACATTTTCCCTCTGCCACTTTATTGGCTATGCCAAACACAGGCTTGGATGGACTTCTGATCTGACCTTGTATGGTCATTCTCATGTTCTTATGAATTGTTCATTCAGTAAAAACTGTTTCACCCCCCTTCAGACTGATAGCATGGCTTGCCTCCTATTGCATGGACAAGTTAACAAACCAGAAAGGTATAAATGATTTCTTTTTCCCAAAAAGCCTTTCTGTACATAAGGCAGCCATTTACACAGGAAATGATGGAGTTGTTGGGTAAACTCTTCAGGGACCTTCACCCAGTATAGGATAGCATAAGGTCTACGAGACACTGGCAATCTCTCAGAGGTTTTTCAAACACCTTCCATAAAACACTTTTCATAAAAAGGGTGCTATTGGCTGAGTGGAGTTTGGATAGGCATCAGTATAAGTGAAAGGTCTCAAATTTCTGCGTTAATTACCAGGGGAAAATACATCAAATTCTTCTTTCCCTAGAAACGTAAATACTGCACACACAGCCTTTGGAACTGTGCGCTGGAACCCTTTGCACCAATGAGGAAAATCAGCACATGAGTAAGAAAGCTGAAGGCAGTACCAGCGGCTGAAGACAGCTGGCCTTGGCAGCTCCAAGGGGACCCCACAGCCAGCCTGTTGTCACATTCCCAGGCTTGAGCTGGGCATAGCTGAGAGAGAAGCTGAGGAAGACAAAAATCATCAATCCCATCCTCCTCAAACCGTCCATCCAAGAAAGCTTCTCTCTAACTGTTAATGTCCAGCAAAATTATGCCAACTTAATATGACAGTTCTGTAGTGGGTCTTGTCAGGCAGCCTCAGTGACAGGAGTGTCACTCTGGATCCTGCAGGAGCTGCTGCCTGCCCTGAGCAGATGATGGCTGCACCACCTGCCTGGCAGCTGAAAAAACTGCTGCGTGCTGCCTCCCCCAGCTCACCAGGCCAGACCGGCTCAGCTGTGATGTCAAACTGTCACCACAATGCAGCCTTCTCCTTGTGACCACTATTTCAGTGAATTGTCTCAATGTGGTGAGCCACATGACAGCTCAGGGCAATGCATTTCACAAGTTAAGTGTTCATCAAAATCGTTCAGCCTTCAGGTGCACATTTGCTACCTCTGAGCCTTCCTCTGTCCTCTGTTTGAAATATGGAGAAAGAACCCACAATTATTTCATGAACAGGACAGGCTGTGGCTGGTCTCATTCTGTAGTTTGCAGAAGTTCCAGAGGTCTCAAGGTTATCCAAGGGAATAATGGCCCTCAGATCTCTGCTGATATTAAAGAACTGTCACAGATTTTGCTCCTAAACCTTAACCTCTTCAAATAATAAATTACTTTCCTTCTGCTTTATTAGCTATTTCTTCCAGCCTCAAATTCTTTACCTCTGAGCAATAATTCCTCATAAACTTTCTGTTGAAATTGCATTTGTGCCTGTACTTTGAATTTTATTCCTTGTCTATCAAGCTCTCTCCTCCCTTCCTGACTTGTATGACTTGCACTTTACATCTGTAAGTGCTTTGCAATTAATCTGCACTGCAATATTTTTTCATCCCTGTTGCTTTGTCCTTTTTATTGGTTACACCTTTTAATCTCCCCACCTGATCTGGTATTATTTGCCTGTAAAAACGCCTGTCCAGCTGTTGATGTGACAATGTAATAGCAATAATTTTCCAGGGAGCTGAGAATACAACTTCCCAATCAGTTCCTGGGAACTGCCATGATTTAGTGAGTCTGGAAAGTATCTAAGAATGTGTCTACATCACACCACAATGAACAGAGCAGAAATGCCAGAGCAAGTGATGGCCACCCAGGCTCCAGAGCAGCACAGCCCCACCTCTGAGGGCATTAGTTTTGCTAAGAGATAGAGCTTACCAGCGTGGGTTTGTTGCTGTGCTAAGAGTGATGAGCTATTGGGTTCTGATCCAGTATCTCTGCATGATTCAATAGCCCACACGATCTGTGTCTCCATCAGAAAACTCCACATTGACTCGCTGATGCCTGCAGTGAAATCAGCTGCAAGGTGTAGACCTGACTCAAGGCAGGATAGAACAAGTGATGGTCTCCTGGTGTAGCTGTGCACTAGGAGGGAGCCCACGGGGACAAGGAGAAAATTTTGACAAAAAATAAAGCACATCAGTCCTTTACTAGAAACCTAACCCAGATACCTGTGCCCCTGGCCCACTGACTGTCACCTACTGGTGTAAGTGAAGGGGCTGCTGTCACACAAACCTGCTCTGTAGAGGTGTCCCAAATGTGGCACTCAGCTCACAGCCCTGGGGATTCCAGGCTGCCTGGGCACAATGCCTTCACTGCATTGGTAAAAGTCCTGATAGAAGCTTCATGTGGCAGAATGTCCACCAGCAGCTCGGCTACTGAAGCCAACTAACTGGCAAGCAAGTTTGCAGACAATAAAGAACTGGGAGGAGTGGTTGATGAGCCAGAGGCTGTGCTGCCATCCAGAGGCACCTCGAGACTGGAGAAATGGGCCAACAGGAACATCATGCAGCTCAGCAAAGGCAGCTGCCAGGTCCTGCAGCCGGGGAGGAGCATCCCCAGGCACCAGGATAAGCTGGAGGCTGACTGACTGGAAAGCAGCTTGGGAGAAGAGACCCTGGGGTTCCTGGTGGACACCAAGCTGAGCACAAGTCAGTTCAGTGGCAATGTGCCCCTGCAGCCAAGAGGGGAAATGGTATCCTGGGCTGCAGTGTGATGCCTAAAGAGGCCAACCTAGAAACAGAGACTACACAGGAGTAAGGGAATAAAGGTGGATATTTATTTGAAAGGCCTTCAGAGGCACACCCTGGGCAGGCCAAAGGCTACACCCAAGATGGACCCCGAGTCACGAGTTCTTCACACTTTTATAGGTTTGCTCCATTTGCATATCAACTCAATTTCACCAATTAAACTTTAGCTAATGATGTAATCTCCCCTCAGCTTGCCCCCCTTCTCAAGATGCTGGGTTACACATTTTGGGCCTAGGCCGGGCTGGGTGTCCTTGGAGAGCAGCCTGGAGAGGCTTTGTTCTGTCTGTCTCAGCATGAGAGAGCAGCAGCTCACAGGCTACAGGACACTGCAGAGTTACACACTGGGAATACAGAATTTGAAAAATATAGAAGTTAAAACCTAAGGCACCATTGTGAGAAGCATTGTCAGCAGGAGATGGCACAGTGCTAGATATGGGTAATATTGGTCTGAATTGTTGCTGGAATGGGGGAGAACCAAACCAGCTCACTCCAGGGCCACACAAACAACCTTCTTCCAGTACAAGCCATAACTATGCCCCCCTGCAAAAATGCATTTCCCCTCTTACCCCTCCCAAAGCCTCATGCAGAGCCAGCCAGGCTCTGTCTGTAGCAGACATTTGCAGAAGCAAGGCTGCCTGGGACTGGCAGGGAAAGGTGTATTTTTGCAAAGAATGTGCATTTGCAATTCCTGTCACTGAGAACAAGGCAAAGGTCAGTCCTCATCTCTGCCTGTCTCCCCAGCACAGCACAATCTCTCTCCCCAAGATATGACCCAGATAGCTTTCTCCACTTAAGAATGCAGCAGCTGCACCATGGCTGCCCTTCAGTCATGTGTTTCTTGGGTTCACAGATTTGTAATGCCAGGAGGGAACATCAGGATCAGTGAGTATGACAGCACTGTAATACAGGGCATAACATTTCACCTGGTAATTCCTGCATAATTTCTGCTTGAACTGAGTAAAGCTTACCAAGAGAAATCCATCAGTGATGCAGAATCCAGAAAATCATTAGACGAAGCATTACCAGGGCTGCTAGCCTGTAAAAAGTTTTGTGTTGTTAGCCTGAATATATCCAGGTTGAAGTTCTGGCACAGGATCTCATCATTTCCCCAGCCCTCTGCCTTCAGTAATTTTTTGTCCCACATGGGTGCTTACAGTCTGTGAGTAAGACACATGTTTATTTCTGAATAACTTTCCTCTTGTAATTAGGTTTTTTGCCTAAACTCAGATAATTTTTTTAAAATGTAATTGGTTATTCTTGTAGTAAGGACTGCATTGCACCTTCATTCAGACCCCAAGATAATTTCTGGCCATTGAACACACTACAGCAGCAAACAGCAGTAATATCACTTGCTTTCTTTTTGTTCCATTTTGCCCTGGATTTACATCTGAGGCTCCCATTAGCTCTCTGAGCCACACAATTATATCAGACAACCATTGCATGCTGTTTATTGACCATGACCTCCCATCCCCTCCCCAGGTCGATGCCTTCCAGGAGGCAGCCCCACATCCTGCCAGCTCCAGGCACAACTCCACTTCCCAGGGGCACATGTTGGCATTTGGGTACATTAAAACTGCTGCTTCTTTAAATCGTTCCACCTTACAGAACGCTGTATAACTGCCCTTCCCTCACCATTATTCACCACTGCCAGCTGCTGCTCCAAACCACAAACCCTGGTAGTAATGAGCCCATCTTTTCCTTTGGATCATTAATAAACACATTGCATTGAGCTACACCCTGTGTGTAACTACTCACTGAGTTCTCCTGGTAAGTCAGCTCTTTAAGATACTTTGCATGGTTCAGATGATTCAGTATGCCATTTATTGTGGGGCTTAACAAACGGTTTAATGGTCATCTAATATCACCGAGCACAATTGCTGTAATCCTCCCACCAAAGTCGTTATTCCCGATTCATGGCATCCCTCGGGGCAGATACCAGGATTAATTTGGCCCCCAGGCATTTTGAGAGATGCACACCTCTCTCTTGCGAGCCCTGAGCTACGTTGTAAACATCAATACAATTTTAATCTAAAGCCAAAGAGAGAAACAGCTCCATGTGTGTGCCCACACACCCCTCTGCACACATCCATAAACACGGGGCATGTGCCTTTGCCAGATGTGTGGGTTTGCAATCTCCAGCCCTGTCTCTGGGCAGATGTATTGCACCAACACATCTCGGGCAGAGCAGCACTCTGATTAGGACCTGAGGTGATAGATGACCAAAGCCTGTCACTGGGCCTGTGAACAGCTCCCAGAACTGCAGCAGCCATGTACAAGATACCCTGCGTTACGAGAGGGATGGTCAGCACTGGGACAGGAGGAGATGAGGAGCCTTCAGCAATCTATACTTTAAATATGCAGTTAACTCTCCAGCCCTGTCTGCTATGATTACACTGACAATTTGTCAATATATGTTAAAATACCCCCTATTTTCAAGGTGCATCAGGATCACAATCCATATTAAGGATATGTTCAGTTTCTAAAAGGTCACTCAATGTTATAGATGCGTCTGTTCAGTGCTATGACCTCCAATGACCCTTATTTGGCTTTTCTGACATTTGAAAGCCCTTGGTAAGATACAACTCCATTGACTGCACTGTGGTGCTCTCACCTGAGCTCTCCATCTGACACTCAGCTTTATATTCTATGGTAACACCCTTCTTGGAGGGTCAGGTGAACATTTCAAACGCCCATTGATGGCTCCACAGCAGGAGGCTCCATGAGTTACAACTTGAAATTTTGTGGACTTTAACAAGGATTCTCCTCCTAAGTAATCTTGATGCTTTGGAAAAGCTGTTCTTTCCAGCTGCCTTTTGTTTAACAGCAGGATCCCCAGTTCCTGCAGAGGTTCTGTTTTGGTTGCTGCTGTTACAGTGCTAGTGAATATGGTGGGAAGGAATAAACAGTTGATCTGATTATTTTGATGACTACATTCGATGCATCTGGACGGAAAGATACAGAGAATTATTGTCTGATTATGTATTCTTTGGCATTACTCTCAGTAGCTGAAATGAAATATTGGGCTATTATGAAGTGTGAATGAGCTTCTAATGTGATTGGGAAGGTTAAGATTTGAGCAGTGGCTTGGTTTTCTCATTCATCTTCAGCGTGCCAGATGGTGTGTCATCGGGCTTTTATTGGTTCTTCATCAATTTTATTAGCCATATGATTTGATTGATCTTATTTTGCCCGAGCAAAAAAATCAATTCAAAAGGTATAACTTACAAGAGCAGCTCCCTACCTTAAAGAAGTAGAAGAGCCTAACAAGCCTTAAAAAAGTGTTGAAGATCAGTGCGCTTAGAGGGGCTTCAAAACACATCCACACAAGAACAGGCGTTGTCACCAGGAGGTGAGGCCACCAGGAGAGGGAGGAAGATGGATGTACTTCATCAGATTGGAGGAGACTGATGGCTCCTGCAGATGCAGCTGAGAGGAGGCATCGAGGCACAATAATCCTGCAGAAACAGCAGCACAGCACTTGCACTGCTGTGTGCACTTCATTGCTCAGGTGGGAGGCAGCCGTGAACTCTGGAAGCATCAACAAGGAAGAAAGAAGCATTTCCAAGCTTGGGGTCACTTCAACAGCATTTCTAGAAGGGCTCTCTTTCAGATGAGGAGTCTGGAGAAGGCAATTTTCAAGGTTCCTGCCACCCCTTGGGACAGACATCAGAGTAGCTTTGACATCCAGCACTGTCACCTCCAGGCACATCTTGCCAGGTGAGACATCTGCAGGTGACATCCCATTATATCTCAGAGACCCAGACTGTCCAATTAGTGAAATCTAGGAAGTATTAATCTCATCCTACATTTATGCAGAGCTGAACAACTCTCTGCAATCTGGTCACTCCATCAACAGGTTCTTCAAGGAATAAAATGGGAATCTGGGCACCTGGCTCACACACAGCCATCTCAGTCTAAGAGTTCACCCATCCCTAAATTTAGGACAATCTGCATCTCACCAGCAGTTTCTAAAATCAGGAGTAGAATACATCTCTTTTTCCAAAGATAAACTATTTTTCTATTCAGCACTGGAATATAGTTGAGGCGAATTTGTATCATGTAGACATCCTAAATTAGCGGATACAAACACCATTCACACTGATGGCCATGGCTTTTTTACAGTAGAAAATGGACCCAAACAGGTACAAACACCACTGTGCTGCAACAGCAACCCCAAACCTAAAGGCAACATGGGGATTTATAAACCTCATTCAGTGCCAGGAGCAAGCCAGTCTTCAGCTGTGGGTTTTTATTCTTCAGACCTTGCTAGAGTAGTGCCACTGAGCTGGAGGTTTAGGGATGGAGCAGTTTCTTCTACACTCTAGGAGGCAGGGGATCTGATAGTACCTGTGAGAACACGTATCCTATTCACAGTCATATGCTCCTGCAGCATCCCAGTGTTTGTGAAACCCCATCTAACAGCTTCCTGATAAGAAAGTGTTTCAGAGTCAAGGTTAGAGCAGAAAATCAAAAAAGAGCACAGCCTTCCTCCCCACAGCCCAGATGGAACAGGGAGAGACACAAATAAAACGCCCAGTCAAGAGGAAGGAGGAAATGCTGATGAAGAGAGTGTGAGTGAACATTATGAATCCCATTACACTTCTATCTCACGGAGCAGATTGCTGCTGGCAGGAATTTCTGATGTACAGTCTAACTTGCTGTACAGTCTTATCACATATAAAATTGCAGTAATCATAATGCCAAGGAATGAGACAATGACAAATGAAAAAGCTTTCAGAAGTTAATGTTCACAACACACTGCCAGCAAAACACACAATCTATTTAATTAGTAAAATGCCATGAGATACTGTTCAATTCTCCATTCAGAGCGACTGTGAGTAAATATGCAAGAGTGTTATAATCCAACGAGATGGCTGCATTAAAGATTGAAATATATGTGGCTGGTGAGATGCAGACACTGCACATTAAAATAAACACACTGCCTCATAAATTTAACACACTTGACATCATAATGGGCTATGAAAACTGTGTCACCTATGAAAACAGCTGCAGATCCTTTACAACGACTGGCACTGACTGCTGCACACTCACATCAGCTTCCCCAGTCTCTGGTCTTGCTACTCAGGTAATCTGAGGCCACCAGAATAGCCATGGGTGTGAGAAGAACCAAAGGCTCTTGGTTGGGATGGAGGGAATCAATGATTCCCCCATGCCACGGTGTCAGTTCTCTAGACACAGATCCTTTTCCCCATTTTTCTGGCTCTGCACTTGGCTCTTTGCCTCAGTTTAGATGGCAAATTCCACACTCTAAATCAGATGCAATCTCACCAGCCTCAGCCTTTCCTAAATGCTCTTCCCCCTTCTTCCTCGCATGCCTGGGGACTAACATGTCCCTTGGTATGTTCCCAGTGTAGGTGGAACTGATTTCAATCTCCACCAGACACCACCTGCAGCAGTTCCATAACACTCCAAGCCAGGAATGGGCAGGTATTCTGAGCTCCTATTTGGCCACTGACTCCTTCTATCGTCCCCAAAGACATCTCCACTGATAAAAATATTCTTAAAATGGCATTCACACTTCTCAAGAAGCCCTGGAAAGCAGCTTCAGCCATCACGAGCTTATCCAACCTACACAGATGCCAAAGAATGACTTTTATTCTGGGTAAGCTCACCTGTGCCAGCATGGAAATCCCAACTCCCTTTGTTGTGCTGGGCCCAACTGAGTGTGGAGGGCTCACCCCAGCACAGCTGAGATTCCCTGGAAATGGGTGCATTAGGATGAGTGAGTGAGGAAAAGGACACGAGGGCACTGTCATCAGTTCAGGTCCCTGTGCATATTTTAGACCATTCTGTTGCACTTTTCACATGCAGCATGGAATATTTAATATTCATGGGACTCCATGTGGTCCTCAAGATGTCTATCCAGCAAACTATAAATTCTGCTCTAGAAGCAGTAACTGTGATTTAACATTGCTGGTGTCTATTCCTAAATCAGCTTTGATGTCTCCAACTCCGTGCCATCGTATGTCTGTTTCAGCAAGTGATGCAATGATTCACAGTGAGCAATCTGGGTCATCAAATAATCTATTTCCTCACCTCAGTAATTATTTTTAATTGGTGATTTATGGTTTTATGAGCAAAGCAGATTAAAAGCCTAGCACAGCATATTTCAGTGTGTGGTGCATAGCTACAGCTTCTGGGATGTGGGTTTGAGTTCATCTGTCTTTCTCGAGTCCAGGATTGACTGACACATCACAAAATGTCACTTCATTAGGAGACAAACAGAAATAATCCAAGCAGAACAATTTTTATTGATAAAGTGGAGCAGAGAAATATCAGGGTCACTTATCATTTTGTATGTGGGGAAGAGGCAAAGAAATCTTTATCGGAAAATTCTCTCTGACAGGAATGCACTTAATCTTGTCAGAGATAACACAGCCACAGTAATATAGTGCTTGATAGTTATAATAGCTACAGTAGATAGCCCTACCCAAACATGCTGTTTCAGCAGTTCACAAGGCTTAAACTACTTTATGTCAAATGCCTTTGAAGATTTCATTTCTCCCTATTTTTTGCCAGAAAAATACAGTATCCAAGCATTTATAATGTGCCTATTGCAATTTCTCATACTTAATATAGAGCACAAAAGGTGCCATGTGCTCTAGAGCACACAGGTTTTGCTATAGGACTCTTGCACCTTCAGAAGATGCTTCTGCAGGACAGGCAGAAGATTGATTTTGATTTTGAGAGGTTCAAAATGGTGGATGGGATACCTTTAACAGGCAAAATGCTTGCAGAAATGCTAATAGCACTTGTTTTACAAGTAGCTTAAGCCTTTGAAAACCAAACTGCCTTTGAATTGCTCCAGACAGACTTATTTGTTCTTGCTGCCACACCAGTGATTCCTCAGGAAAATGTAAGCACAGCCAGTAACCTCCACAGGGGGAAACATCCCAGTCTGGTGACATCCTCAATTCCAGGGCAGGAAATGTTTCTGTAAATGAATCCATGCTTTGTGTAGTGTTTTATACATTGTCTTTCAATTATACTGCAATAGTAAAGAGACCTTATCTTTCAGTTACTTGACTGTAAGGAACCCAAACCAACCTCCTCTGGCAGATACTTGTTGACAAATACCTCAAATGCTGACAGCTCTACATCCTTCTCAGTGAATCTCTATTCAGTGTTTCATTACCAAGTTTTTTTAATGTCGATTTTAAATCCTCCTTACTGCAACCAAAATCCATAATTTCTCATCACACTCTCCAGGAATTTGAAAAACAAGTTATTCTTGGTAGCAGTCCTCTGTGTATTTGAAGAACTACTCCTTCTCAGTCCTTTCATATTTAGGCTGAGCAAGCGTTGATCTCAATCTCTCCAGGTTATATTTTGTATTAATTTATAGCAGTATTCAGCTAGAGGGAATGAACCTCTATATAAGTGCCTACCTATAGCTCTGTACATGGAATCCAGGAGTCTAAGATCCCAATGTAGTTAACAGAGTTTAGAGAATGATTCTATTCAGCTTAAAGCAGATATCTCCAGTGACTATTTTGCCTTCACTTTCATCAGCTATGAGAGCTTAGACATCTGCTTTGCCTGCAGCTGCTTACACTGTAGCCACAAAATCTTAGGAATCTAAACCAGATATCAAATGATCCCCTTATAATTTTCATTGTTTTCCACAGAACTGGTGGACTCAAATCTCTGGGGCAGCTTCAAGCCCTCACCATTTGGTTTGTATCTCTCAACAAGTTCATTCTAAGAGTTTCCCCCAAAATTAGTTATTTACACCATATATATGTATAATAAGTTATTTGTAGCGCAGACAAACAATTCAGAAGACTCCTGTCCTGAAAACATTAAATTGGCAGGAACTTTTCAGCCAGGGATTCTTTAACGGCAGATATCCCAGGCCCAGGAATTTAAGAAAAGATTAAATCTGGGGCTGGGGAGCAATTTCAATGCTCCACCAGCCTGAAAACAATTATAGTGATACTGGCAATCCTCCTGACCTTTCCACAGGGCCAGATGTATCGAGACACAAGCAGGAGGACCATACAGCTACACAGCTGTGTCCTTATCAGGGAATGTGGGAATATGCTTCTGGTCCTGATCCAGGTGGATTTTAGCCTGTCCCCTCCAAATCTTATCCCCAGATGAAGCTCTGAGTAATGTTGTCACAGCCTCTATCTCCTGTGGAAGAGTTTTATGTGGGTACTGCTGTCCACACAACCTGAGCAGGCTCCAGACTGCTGCCATCACCTCCTGTGCTGCAGAAATGCAGAGCCCAGAACAAGCACACACTGAGGGGCACACCCTGGGCAGGCACTTACAGGCAAAACAGACTCAGCAGCAACAAACAAACAGAGAAAAACCTTGCCAGGCCCAGGGTCCCCCGGGATGAGATGCATATGTAAAAAACATTTCTGCATCTCCTCACTCTCCCTTTCTTGTTCCATACACACATTACCTTGCAGGCTCCATGGCCAGTTTACCCTCTGGGACCAGCCCCAGCTCCTGGCAGCTGCATCTGTAATGGGAAGAAAAGCAAGCTGGTGCATGTTAACTGGCAGCATATTTCTGCAAGATGAGATTGGAAGTGACTTCAGCAACAGCTGCCAACTGAAGCATCTTTGACTCTAGATAAGGAAGAAAATTTCATTTTCATCTGTGCTCCCCTACAGACCAAAGTGCCTGATTGATGTTCCTAAAGAGCACCTAGAAAGCAGGTCCTGCCACAGTCACCTGTGGGACAGGAAAGGGCAGACCACACCTTGCCTCTCCAGGTTGTTCAGAGGAAATATATTAAACTGTGATTTTGATTCTCAGAGCTGAGGTTCAGCATCCCCCACTTCAAGCTGAAGCTCCCCTGAAGACTGGAATAAAGCCCACATAATCCAAGGGGAAAAGCTCAGGGACCTGGTACACTACTTAAGATACACAGAACTCTATAGGGCTGGATGGGATCCATCCAAGGGTACTGTGGGAGCTGGTGGAAGTGCTCACTAGGACAATTTCCATCATTTCCCAACAGTTCTGGCTAACTGGGGAGGTCCCAGTTGACTGGAAGTCAGCAAATGTGATGCTCATCTACAAGAAGGTCCAGAAGGAGGACCCAGGGAAGCACAGGCCTGTCAGCCTGACCTCAGTGCCAGGGAAGGTCATGGAGAAGATCATCTTGAGTGCCATCACATGGCACACAAGGACAAACAGGGGATCAGGCTCAGCCAGCAGGGGTTTAGGAAAGGCAGGTCCTGCCTGGCCAACCTTATCTCCTTCTCCTTAGTGGGTGAAGGACAGGCTGTGGATGTCGTCTATCTGGACTATAGTAAAGCCCTTGACACTGTCTCCCACAGCATTCTCCTGGAGGAACTGGCTTCCCATGGCGTGGATGGGTGTACTGTTCAATGGGTAAAAATCTCTCTGGATGGCCAGGCCCAGGGAGTGGTGGTGAATGGAGTTTATTTGAAACATCTTGGAATGGAAAAATAAGGCAGTTTTCAAGGGCTCCAAAGTATGTTTTTAATTATTTCTTCTTTTTTTTTTTTTCCTCCTTATTTTTCACCCTGAATGCATTTATTTTGAAATGGAATCCTAGAAATGATGCTTTGTCCTGCCCAGAACAAATTGTTCCCTGGGAAAGAAAGGTCACAGCAATGGTGAAGTTACACAGGCAGTTCTTCCTGACCCTCCAGGTACAAAACCAGGTACTTGACCTAACCCTCTGCCCGTGAAAGTCTTCCCAGCATCACCAGCTTCCTGCACGGACAGACCTGGCTGGGACGTCACGTGTGGCAGCTGGAGCTGAAAGAGCCATTGATTTCACCTGCACTGAAAAGGACTCCATGCTCCACTTGATTTTAGTGCTGCTTTTGTGCAGGAATCTTTTAGACTTGTTCCCCATTATCTCCGCACATAAAAAAGTATCCTGCCTTGAATTACAAATGCTAATAGTCCAGGTTTAAGAGATAACATTTTTGTATCAAGACACCAGCTCGCTGTAAAAGATGTACGAGTATGAATCCATCACACCTGGCTGAGACATCTCATGATTGCTCTGGTTCAACAAACTGGACGTAGAAATATGAGGCAGTCAGGGAGCTTGTTTTGTCTTTGGCACACTGAATTTCATGGAGGTACTGATATTCAGAAATAAAACAGCAAAATTCTTGACCAGAGGGGAAAACAGTTGCAAGTTTAGTCTTGACACACATGCAAACATCTAAAAGCCTGCAAGCCCTGTAATCCAAGCCACACAGCAAAGGCAGGAACACAGGAAGGTTTGGGGGCTCAGTGGCTTTGCCACAGAAATCCCAGATTTCCATGGATGCAGCTGGCTCACAGTGCACCTCAGTTCTTCCACCTGTAAACTGAGAACAGCAGCACTGCTGGGCTTGTGAGATGCTTCAGGGTTTATTTCATTAATTATTGAAAGATAATCTGAACACGGGAAAGTGATAGATCAAGATTCACAAAGCACTCAAACCTTTTTACCAAAACCAGATGTGAGAGCAGGGGGAAGCTGTGATAAGAGAAAACCTACAGAGTCTTCACAAACTTTTCAAGACAACAGACAGAATTCTTCCTGTGTGAAACCACAGCTCCAGCAGGAAATAATTGGGGTCAAACTGCTGCAGTCAATGAGTGCTATCCCACAGACAGCAAAGAGCTTTGGGTCAGGCTGTTAAGGAGCAGGCACTGGAGCACAGGAGCACCATATGAGAAAATGTGCTTCTCACTGGAAAACACCCCTTACATACAGCTCTGCCAACTTCAGAATTAAAAATGAGACTTTTTTTTTTTTAAGCAGGTGTTTGCCTTTCCACTGTGGCAGGAATTCATTATGAGGGAAGCCGAAATATTCCTCTGTCGTGGTGCCTGAACTTTTTCTGGAAATTGGACAGGCAAACGAGCTCAATAAAACCCAATTTCTTACACAGAAAACCTACTCCAAGTCTTTAAATGTTGCCATAAGTTTGGAAAACAGTAGTCATGACATGTTGGTGATATTAAAATTACTGTTTTGAAGAGAAAAAGCAAGGCTGAAATTGTTATAGGCTCGCCTCACAGAGACCCACGCAGGAAATCAACATGAAATAGCACATATCTTTGTCCAAGAGCTCCCTCTAGCTCATCAGATAGTGTTCAGTACCACAGAACTGTTTCTTGCACCACAGAGAAGCACTGCACATATGCAAGTTGGACTTTACAGCGAAGTATTGCAGTACAGAGTATCTGCAGTATGAAAACCCACTTCTCATCACTCCCACAGGATCGAGAACAGCCATAAATACAAACCAGTAAGACATTAAGTTCAGTTTCCCAAGACTTTCAAGTTTATTTTCCTTAATGTTAAATCCAACCTGGCTTTAAAAGAGTTTTTGCGCCTTCTTGCAACTCTCTCAGCATCTTACCAAAAAAAAATCTCAGCTCTCAATATGGTTGTGCCAATCTGTGCAATGCAGCTGATTTTGCTCTGCAAGTTCACTGGGAGGAGATGGCAGAGCAGAAATTGCTCAGTTTCCTTGAAACCATTGCAGGCAGGACCTCTTCAAATGCACCTGGCAGCACCTGAGTTACTGTCTCTGGCTCTTCAACACCCCAGCACTGTGTTAGGCAGCAGCAGCCATCCCACCTTTCCCACTTTCTTTTCCCTGTCCTCAGGTAGGAAGCTGGTACCACACAGTGGTTGCAGTGGCTGCTGGAGGGACAGGAGAGGGGAGAGAAGAGATGAAAACAGTTGATTTTCCAGAGGGCAAAGAAGGTTACACCCCTGGAGATGATGGGGACGGGGCCACGCTCCCCACATCCAGCACTTGCAAAGGTTGGACCTTTGCTGCTGCAAATGCTGAAGGCTCATGCTGGGCTTTAATTCACTGCCAAGGACCTCAGCACAGCTTATGCAGAAAATAAAGTACAGCTGCCCTGCATTGCTTTATTGAGCAATAGAGAAACTGGTGTCTCAGTCAGTCATCTGTCTGGGGGTGATGTCTGAACAGAGAGCTGGGTCTGGATATTTGTCAGAGCTGTGATAACAACTGGGAAGGGTCCAACAATAGGAGCAGGCAGCTCCTTCCTCCTTCTGCATCACGGAGTACAGGCAGCACCATGTGAGGCCAGGATGGGGAGTGACAGGGGGTCTCTAACACCATAAACCCACATTTAGTGCCAGGTACTCCAGCCTCTGCCAGTTTTCACCCTTTGCTGAGTTTCCCCAAACAGACACTGTTTCACGGAAATCATCATGGTTGTTCTTGATTTATGAGCCTTGAATGAACGACTGATAAAGAAAGTAAATGGAAATAAGGCTTGGAGTAAATGTCTTGAGACAGATCTGTTCCTGCCTCCTCCCAAGCCCCCACCAGCCTCAATTCTGCATTTCTCTTCGTCAGGGCAATGTAATTGGAACCACCATACAACTTTCTTTTTTAGCTTTATACAACTTTCCCTCAGAAAAAAGTCCTACCTAAACAGAAGGAAATCAGAATAGGAAAAGCTAAATTTATTAGTCATCCCAAGCTGGATCAAGACACTTACTTTTAGTTAATAGCTCATCCTGTGTGTGAACGTGCACAGTACCCACAGTCAGGGCTTGCCTCCAAACAAAATCCTGGTTAAATACGTACTCCCAGCCAAGGAGAGCTTTTTTTTCAGAATAGCAGTCAGACTTGAAGATTAACTGCAAAGAAGTTTCCTTCATCTGAACTTAATTAATGTGCATCCTTATCAGGTTTTAGAAAATTGCTGAGAAATCACAAGCTCTGTACAAAAAAAAGTTTCTAGAAGTAGAAAGGTCCAGGGTTTCCTTTCTGGTAGAAAAAAGATAAAAAATTGCATTTCTATATAATCTGTAATTGTCCAATAAATTGCAACTATCTGATTTTCTGCTAAAGGCCTAAAGGCCAAAAGGCAAGAATTCAAATGGAAATGTCTTCTATCACTATGTTCTGTACATAAAGTAATGTATCAATGCAATAAGGAAGTTAATTGGTTTCATGTTGCTTAGAGTGCACATGGAAAAAAAATTCAAAGGACCCAATTGCTATCTCTAATTAGAATTTCTGAGGAGCAACATTGTAGAGATGGATTGTCAGCTTCCTCAGGCATTTCCAACTCATGCCAGTCAAATTTATGCACTCCATTTCCAATTAGTGTTTTAATTCCCTGTCCCTAACTAGGGCTGGCTGATGGTTTATTTTATTTCACACAGTCACAGGGATCTACCAATGAGCATCTGGGCAACAGAGTAAATCCCTGTGTTGCAGTGATGGCCAAACACTGCTACATGGAGTATTTCTATTACGAAATTAAACCCATTACAATTGTCATCTAGGACAGTACTTTTAGAGGAGAAAAAAGTAGGTAAAAATCAGCAAAAATATTTTGAAAACAATATGGCTGTCATAAGACATTCAAACATATGAGAAGGCCTTCATGAATATCTCTGCTTTACTCCTAGGGTCTTCTGGAAATTTGGGCTGGATCTGATTATTAAGTACAGTCTCCTTTTACTGCGCTGAATCCACACAGGAGGCTTTCAATTCAAGCACCACGGAAGGGCAAACTGATCAGTGGAAGATGTCCCCACCCACTGCAGGGAGCTTGGACTAAATGACCTTTAAATGTGCCAACCCAAACCATTCTATGATTCTATGGTCAGGTGTCCTTCCTGAGTACCAAACTATGAAAAAGTCAAACTTATAAAAAAGCAAGAAATTAGAAAATATCTTACACAAATTCATACTCACTGTGGGTTTTCTCTCCTCCCCCTCCTTCCCTGCACAGCCCAGCCAAGCAAATGGAAAACTCTTGCCACTCAGCAGCTTTCCCAAAGTTAACTGGTTTTACTGAAAGCCAGAGGGATTCCTCGAAGGGGCAGCACAATTCTGATGGAGGCCTTTTTTGGGACAGAAGATCCCTCGGCCTGGGACCTGGGTGCTAATGGGGCGTTAGGTGAGTGTGGTTTGTGGGGTGACAAGTAGCACAGGGTGACTGTAAGCACACAACAGAGAGGCTGTTCAACACAGGGCATAGCGTGTTCTGCCTGTGGCAAAGCTGACAGACTCCAGGGCAGGTGTAAGTAAGAGCTGTTGGCTGGTACACGCAGGCAGAACTAAAACATGTTGTTCTACAGATGAACTGAGCTATTTCTCCCTGCTCATTTAGTGCTGCTCACTGCAAAATGTCTTGGCCTTGGTGCTTCTGTCAGTTCTAAACTCAGTGTTCTGAAAAAAAGCACAACACGCCACCCTGCTACCTCTAACCATTTACTGAGGGGTTTTTCTACTAGATGTGTTCTGACCAAAGCCATAAATGTTAATTATAGAAGACAACAGATATTCAGTCGTTCCTGTGGCTGCGAAAAGGTGCAGTGGGCTCTGTGCTCTGTAGCATTGCTATACACAGAGTGTTACTGTACATGTGACCTAAGTGGGATGTGAACTGTAGCTATGCATCAAACCCTGGGTTGTGTTCCAGCTCTTCCTGATTGCACTGGCCATGAGCTGCTAATTAACACCTGCTAGGTTCAGGATTCTACACAGGCAGCAGAGAACTGAGACCACTCTTTCCCAGACAAGATCCCTCAGATATTGAATCCTCCTATCTCACCACGGTTCCTAAACCGTGCTCTTCTGAAGATGACAAAATTAGAAGATGAGGACCAAGCAGCCTTCCCAGACCCAGTTTAAATCACTGCTGAACATTATATTTGTATTTGATCTCTAATGGGACAGCGAGCACTGGACAGTGACAGGTGGAATCATTACTGAGAGTTGGGGATCCTGCTAGGACTGATGAGAGACATATTTTGACTGTATAAAGGGCATATAAAGATGGCAACATCTGTCCATCAGATTCCCAATTATCGACATTTCCCAAAAGCTCTGCTCTGCTATTCCCACTCACTTCTGAAATGGAGAGAGCAAACCAAGTGCAGGACTTTGGGCTGCCTCCACACTTCCATCAAGTGCGCCAGTCAAATTGCAGCAAAGACCACTGAGGTGTATGACAGCTTTTTCTTACCATCTTCAAAATCCCTGAAAAAGTGTACCCATTAATACCTGGACATTTCACTCTTCTGAGAAGTATTACTAAGGTATCCTTTCAAAAGAAATTGTTACAGCATACAGGGATTTCTAATTCAACTCAGGCAGAGCTATAGCAGAATTAAGCACTACGATACATTACATAGCAATGACCTTGGGAAAAAAAATGGTTGGCAATATACCAGAAGCACTTTACTTACACAAAAATCAGAGTAATGAAGGAAATTGCTGTTCAGTATCTACGACTTTGCACCTTGTAGGCTAACTACAGCAGTGCAATTCCATTTGCTTGTACAAATGTTAGGCGAGGAATAATAAATTTGCATCAGTTAAAATTTCATGCAATGAACTGGCCAAAAGCTTGGAATTTTTTTAATTATCAAGTGCAATGACAGGATCCTAACACTACAAGTAGGATTTAAAACTGACTAGAAAGCAGGAGCGAACAGGTTAATGCAGGCTGCTCATGATGGTAGTGGTGGATGGCTGTTGGGAAATTCTTCACATAAGCTTTTTCATCAAAATTAGGAAAACCAAATGTTTTCACATTCTTATCCAAATTAAGCACAACAACAAGTAAATCAGCTTTTTAAAAGCATTTGAACTTTTAGCAACTTCCCTAGAGAAAATTACAGAGCAATAAACGTACTTTCCCTATGGATCACACAGGATAAATCAGTGTATCTTCTCCCACATTACGAACCTGCACAGCAGCTCAGGTTCTTGCTGAGGACCACCAGAAGCACTGCAGTAATCAGCAGGACACAAGGTGATGCTATAATAAACCTAGCAATCTCCAAAAGATGATGGGCACAGAATTGGACCCAGCAGGCACACGGACCTGTGGACCAACCAAAACAGCATCAGGTGCCCACAGGCTTTAGATCAAAAGTCAGTACAACCTTCCTCCCCATCCCTCTGTGCCCCACAACACTTTGTGTTCAAAAGTCAGCATAATCCAGACTAATGCAGCCATTTGGAGTGAATTAACACTGGTTTTCACTCCCTAAGAAAGCTCTTACAGTTACACCTGACTGTCATAACAGCCTGACTAACAGAATTGCACTGTGCCCCCAAGAGGATAAACTGAAACACCTTCCCCAAAACCAGTGAGGGACAGGAGATCCTGTTTCAAGCCACTGTTGTTGCTCTTCTATTTTCAGGCTGCAGAAAACAAGCTGCTTGATCCTGGCTGCTGCCTTCTCCCCAGTGTATGCTTTCCATAGGTGACTCCTCCCCAAACATCCCAGGCCTTGCTGCCAGAACATCTATTGTCAAGATTCCCAGCCAAGGAGGTAAGAGACATTTGCCCCTGTGTGTAGGCTGGTGTCTCACAAACTTTGCTCTAAAGCTGCCAACAAATAAACAAATAAATGAACATTATTCAGGAGCATTCACTCATGAAATACTGGTCAGCTTCCACCACTGACATCCCACAGCCACTGTACACGTTCAAAAGACACCATCACAGCACACGGGAAATCCATGTGATGGATTTCCAGATGTAGAAAATGGTGCTGTCCTGAAAAGCAACACTATAGTTCAAAAGGACCAGCAGTTGAGCTTGCTTCTGTCAGTGATTCAGGAAGGGTGAGCACAGACTGACCTACTGCACTTTCCCTGGTGTGTTCACAGGGAAAATTTTCCTGCAAAGAACCTAAGGGCCCTGTAATGTGCCCAGCATTCCCAGTCAGTGCAGCAGAAAGACAAGTGTGGGTAGTCCAGCAAATCACCCACCTGTAAACAATTTCATTAGAAGGCTCTCCTCAGAGTAACGTGCTAGGAAAACAGCAGCCCAGAGCAAGAGAATATTAACACACATTCCCTGAATGTGAGCGGGGAAAATGCTCCAGTCTGGGACTGGAGAGGAACCTTTGATACTTTACCACCACCCCTGACCCTTTGTACTTCCTACAGCAAGTCATTTACTGTCCTCTGCTTTTGTTTCTCCACTAGTGAAAAGGCCATCAAAATTTAGTCACCTTGCACAGGTCTTGACTTGCAAAAAGAAAACCCACATGTAAGTGGAGGGTGTCATTCCTGTGACACTGAATTTGTTCTCTGCTATGAGCCTGCCCTTTTTAACCCTACAATTCATTATGTGGCTGGCGGAGTAGGTAGAATGGTAGAAATAATTGTAGGAAACAGCCTTTTGCTTCTTCAGAGTCATTCTTAATGGGTTAACTTGCCTTCACCAGCCAAATCACATCTTTGTGATGAGGGACTTGGGGTGTGCTTCAAAATTTTGAGGCAGTTGACACACAGCAGTCTGATGTCAAAGGCAATTGCTGTTGTTCACTGCAGAGGAGCAAACCTGGCTGAAACAAGAAGACACTTGACAGTAATTTTCAGTGTGCAAGACACACAGCTGGACACTGTGCAGCTGAATGGCTGGAATGAGAGATGGGCACTGTGTAATAACAGCCATCACACAGCAGCTGAGAGCAGGGAACAGAAGCACCGCATTTGGTTTTACAGCACCCATGAAAACACCACCAAGCTGGACTTGTCCAAATGTTCTGAACAGCAAGTGCCAGACTGATCACAGTGATGCTTCCAACTGGTTAAAAGGGATTTTTTGAACTGTTGGCCAATGGATTTAGCACTCTTTATACGTTTAAAAATTATATGAAGGTAATGCTTGTGTCTTCCAAGTTCTTTACTTCTCCTCCTGCTGCACCAACAGCAAACAGCTCACATAGGGACTTTAGCCCACCCCACAGGAACCACGGTACAGCTTTTTTACCAAGACCTTTAGCACCACATCACCTTTGTGTAAGGACAAGAGAAGGACCACTGAGCTGGATATTGTCATTCAAAGCCCTGTCAGTACTTGTTTCATTCCTCATCGATACCACAGGTAACCAGAGATGTACAAAAGAGTAGGCCAGCTGTTTAAAAGGCTGCATGCAGCAAAGCCATGCTGTGGCTGTCTCTGGTCTTGTAATTCCCATCAAGATTATCATAAAATCAAAAGTTCAGGTTCAAGGTAACAGTGTCTCTTTGGCACCTCCCATCTTAACATCCTAAATTAGCAAACAAATACTGATGGAACAGGCTCCACTGGCTGCCCGCTTTCCCCCCAAGGAGTGGTCACGATTTAGTCCCAATCTTTTCAGTGTGCTCAGTTTAATCCTCCTCCTCATCTGTCTGCTGCTTCTTAGAAGCTCTAGTTCATCGTTTGGAAAAGGTTAAAGCAAGCCCAAACGATATAAAATGAATTCATAAAGCTATTTAGGAGTTTGTTCTTTGAGTGGCAAGAAATGAAGACCCAGAAACAGGAACTACATCCACTGATGAACTAACAGTTGCCTTTAGGATAAGGAGGATGAAGCCTGAAATCTGAACTATCATTGAACTCCAAAGCTATAATAAATGCCTTGTTTGATGTGCCCAGCACTCGATAAATCACAATATAGCAAGTCATTGCAGCCCTGTTTGTTAGAAGGAAGAGATGCTGACAGCTCAGTGAAGATAAGAAGCAAATAACATTAAAAGCAGATTCATGAAACACAAATACGGAAGGATCCAAGAATAGCTACAGTCCAGGAGTAAAATGATTTCAAAGACATCAGAAGAAGATCTTTAAACATAAGCAGTTCTGCCACAAACAACAACAATGTGAAATGAACCTTCTCAGCTCTGACACCGCACATCAACCCCACGCCTTTGAAAAAATGTAATATTCACACTCACACAAATTACATCAGGCAGCTAAAATACAGCACCACAAAGTACTACTGAATAATGAAGAAAGGATGCATGGAAAGAATAAACACTCACAGTTTATCTGATTGTGACGGTTACACTCAATTTAGTGCTACTACCAGCTGGTAACTGGTGAATGGATGTCTGAATCTACTCAAAATTCAGGGCAGCATGAAAATATTACCAGAAATTTCATTAGGAAATGCAGGTTCTTTCCCTGCTTCCAGAAGAAAACAGCTTTTCTCAGCCTTTCAGAGATTGTAGTCCTAACCTGATCCTCTAAGGACTCAGAAAAAGCCTGCTGTTTCTAAAGAAAGGTTAGCAAATGTCTGTCCTTGTCAGAGACTGGATATATACCACCAGAAAATTTAAGCCCAAGCTTGTGACACAGATTTGAGTTGAGGAAAACTCCTCTCACCCAGTTTCAGCTGCATGTCTTGATCTCACTGCATGGAGAGAAACAGGCAGTGCCACGGAGTCGCTCCCCTGACCTATTTCAGACCTGTGTGAATTGCACTCAGCAGCACACACTTCCCTCTTGGATTATGAAGGGAGCCAAAACTGATGTGCTCAGGATCAGGTATCTGAGAATCACGAAATGGAAGAAATGAATTCTGTCCTAAAAAACCAGCACGTCATCTCAGGATTATAACCCTGTTTTCTCAGCACACAGCAGCGAGTTACCTGAATATCCACTAAGGAATCAGGAGTATCAAACGTGAGGAATACCCTCCTCACAGGAGAGCTGACATCTTCAGGAGGAAAAATTGTAAAGTAAATTTTTTATGATATCCTTTCCTCCGCCTTCCAGGAGGATTTGCTCACATCTAGCTCCATACTGCTGCCCTTCACAGAGCTGAAAAACCCAACAGAATGGTCAACAAGACTAAAAAACAGAGATATCTAGAGCGAGAGATGCTCATATTGAGCAGTTGTGCTAGGCTGCCATATGTTTGCCTTCCTAGTAAGCACTCACCATTCCCATGACGGTATCAGAGATCATCTGCATTGAAGGAAATTAGTATCTGTTGTTAATTACTGCCGTGGAGGCCTGGTAGAGTGCTGAGTGCATCTCTGGCAGTACACAGTATTGGTCAAAACAGTAGATTTATTGGAGCTCACGAAACCAAAATAGCACTTTGACTAAACTTTTGAGAGGATTTAAATGAAATGAAAACTTACTTAAAAAAAAATAAAGTATAGAAATCCTGAAAGCGCTTGCCTGTAGTCCAAAAGGAAAGGAAAACCCCAGCCAAAGCAAATCATAGCAAAAGCGTAGCTTAACTATCATATGATGTGTAATACTTTTATTAGCATCATTTGGAAAAGAACAATTTCAGTTTGGGGACTGAAATACTTTATTTTCCTCACAAAAAAACCAATGCCTGACATGAAAAGTGCTTTATCAAAACTGGTTTTTGGACTAACACTACTGTGGCTGAGAAAATGCCAAGCAGCCCATCATGAATCCTTCCTTTAAACAAAAACTAAAACCAAACCAAAACAAACAAAAAACCCAACCAACCAACCCAAAAACAACAACAAAAATACTAGTGCTTAATTTAGGGTGTCTAATTCAAGAGACAGCTACCTTTAGGAGCTACAGAACCATCCCTCTGAGGGGAGAGCAATCCTGAACAAGGAGCACCAACCCTCAGGACATGGTCAGAAGGTACCTGAATGGTCTCAGGGAGCTGCTGATTTGCCAGCTGATGATTTCTGGTGGTGGCTGGAGCAGGTAAAAAGTGGCTGCAAAGAGGCAGCTCCTCTTCCACATAATTTATTATTCAAGAGTAAAAGTTTAATGTACCTATTTGAACAATTAAAGTGTGCTCTCTGGAGCAGAATTTTCTTCTTGTCTCTGAAGACACAATGCCTCATGAATCACTAAGTGCTACAGCCAGGACCCTAACACGCATTTAATCACAAGTTGCTTGTTGCTCTGTACACACTCAGGAGCAAGAAATAGCTTTTATTATTATAATAAACACAATTAAAGAAAGATAAAGTCAGGAACCTTACACAAAACTCATTGGGCTTCTGGGACAAATTTGCTCACAGTTGGAAGCCTAATATGTTTAAGGGTGGCTGATCTTTAATACAATTTTTATAAGATTTTTGCAGTGCTTCTACAAAAGCCCATGGCACAAATCATGATTGGAACAAGCAGACCTTCCCTTCAGAAAGAACTGAGTTGGCTGTGCTGCAGTTTACTTTGTTTAATATTTCAGGTGTTTCTATCTTTGCAGTTTATCTTTGATGGCTGGACCAAGCTGTTGCCCAGTTATATTCAGCACCAGGAGAGGAAAGGGGAATTAATTTCAGTGTTACCTTCACTTATTAAGACCTTGGAGTACTCATGACCCAGGGTTTCTAACTCACTGCATGGATTTAAATTACTGTTTTGTGAAAGATTTGCTTTCTTTGGCTTTTATTATGAGCATACAGCCTAACCTGTGAAAAAGAAAGCAATGCTTGGCTTTGAAAAGAATGATACCACTAAACTTGTCATCTGCTGATATTAACAATTTACTTTGCACTGTTCTTCTGCTGCTATGCAAACCACAATGGCAACTGCATCTAGCAGTGTCATTTAACTCTGCTTTACTATTCCATTAAGTTGGACGAATTTGAGAAGGCACAGGTTCAAAAGACTGCATCTTGCCAAATACTGAGAATTGTATTCCCTGTTCTCAAAAATTACTATTTATAGCAGAGTCGCCCAAAAAGTCTGCTGAAAAGTCCACTGACTTTCCACTGAAAAGTCGCACTTTGTCACAGGCAATCTTTTTAGTTAATTGAATAATTTAATTAAATCATCCATGCCAACTTCTTAGGACCAAGGCAGAAGAGAACTGTGGCAGAAGGAACAGGGAAAATACCATGCAGACACAAAAGGACAAAGGAGAATTTTTACTACAGTTTCAAAGCACTTTCTGCTTGAAGGGAAAGACAGAAGAGCTTTAACGTTCATGCCATGCCCACAGCAGGCTGGCTCCAGCTGCCTGCCCTTATTTGTGGCAATACTCCAGAACAAATTGTTCGACTGATAGTTCCGTAAAGCCATCCGGAGAAATGTGAGTCGGGCAGGGTGGTTCTTCCTTTCTCACACATTCCCATCAGGAGGAAAGATTCTCAGAGACAAATTAGATCTTAGATACATCTCTGTAATGAGAGCTTTACTGAGGTTACACGATGGTAACTCATGCAAAACAGTGAAATGAAAAGATGAAGGAAAAAATCCTGTTAACCACTGAAAACTGCAAAAGCTACAAAAAGTTAGGAGTATAAGCTGACCTCTATTGTTACTTATGCTCAACTTACACATTTAAATCTTATTCTGACATTAGGAACAACGTCTTAAAAACTATGTTTTTATTAAAACAAACAGGAGAGTCTTTATTCATCATTGTTATCTGACAGTCCAAGGGTCACATTTCTTCAGCAACTACAGTAAAAGCACTCTCCTAAAACATAAATCAGATTCATGTAAAAACCAGCATGACAAAGATCTGGGGTCTCAAGAAAATAAAACATCCCGTTTGAAATATTTAGCACCACTCTGCTACTCAAAAGACACAGGTTTGATTTATGCTGGGAAATTGAACAGTGCCAAGAACATTCCCAGGTGCTGGAGTGCCATCAGCTCGGCTGTTAAATTGTAATCATGATCCACAGCACCATTTTGGCCATGGCCAAGTGTCAGTGAGCCAAGTGACAGCAGAGCACAGCTCAGGAATTAACACAGTGCAGAGAACAGGCCATAAAGCAGCCCAGATGTGGTCACTTCACCGGCACAGTCAGGGGAGTTGAGTAAGAACAGGCTGTCTCGTGCAAGTGGGTCTCAGTGCCAAAGAAGGGCTTTGAGCACGTTTAGTTTACAAGCATCACTTCAGCCACTCAGAACTGACATGGGAAACAAGATGATGCGTTTCAAAATTAATCTAAGGTTTGATACTTCCCTTCAGGAGAGTCATCCAAGTTCACAAAGTTAAATGGCATTTAGTTTACGTGTTGTAATTTGGCAGAAAGTAGCCTAAGCTTTCCAACCAACAGTTCAGCACTCTTCTGCTACTCCAAAGACAGTCCTTGGTTACATTCTCATCCATTTCAAAGAGCACCAGCATTGGTTTATCTTCATTACAACTAAACAAGTGCAGTTCTTCAGAGAAGTGTTGACTGCAGAAGTTCTTGGAGTACATCATTTCCAGATATACAGAAATAAAATGTTTATATCCTACTACTTGTGTAATATGTAACAATATATCATGAAAGCTCTCACTTCTATTCCACTGCAAAGGGGAATCCAAAGCTTTCTGCTGAGGTGTGAAGGAAGAGTGCAAAAGAGAAGAGAGTTTAACAGTGCAGGGTTGGCCACTGAAGCTTGTCTGCTTTCACTTCCTTAGTACTTCAATTTCAGCGTTGTGTACTCGAGATCTGAGCTACTCTGACCAGTCCCTGCATGGCAAACTCAGGGTGAGGGAAGGAAACAAGCATAACATAACAAAACATTTCTACTGGACTGTATCCTTTAATAACATTCCCCATTCTCCTTATAGGCAGTGAGTTGTGAACAGCATATCCATGAACTGCATGTTACAGGAAACAGTCTGTAATCCCCCTATTAATCCTTGGCATCAGGGCATACACGGTGTAATTACAGACTGCAGCAGAATAATTTGAAAACTTTATTCCACAGGGCCATAATTAGATCCTGGCTGTAATCCTTTAATTGGCAATATCATCTAATGCATTATAGACATACCACACAACTACACGAGCAAAAGTGCTAAAAACTCGTGCAAGAGCCACAGCAAAAGCAATGGCAGAGCCAGGAATGCAGGCTGTTAAACAAGGGTTGATTAATTAATTAATAAACATCAGAATATACACCAGGATTTCCGCTCTCACTCTGCAGATTTGTTGCACCAGTAGCTGGTGTTCAAGAGCACCCGACTGGATGCACAAGTCAGAAGTATCGAAAAAAATCTGTCATAAATTGCCACTTATGTCACTTGACCACCAAGAAAAGTGCAGAAACAGGCACGGGCTGTAACTCTGGAAAGAAGTTATGAGGACTTACACTGCAGTAGATGCTGATGCAGTCGAAAATGGAGTGGAACCACAACAGACCATACACACAAGACAGCACACACCTACCCTGTCAGTTCTGTGCTCCTCTGTGGGCCAGGGAGGTGCCCACCACCTCAACAACGTATCTTCTACTGTGTTTTAACTAATTCTTACTGGAACTAACCCAGCTACACCCTGCACCCAACTGCAGATTACCAGCAGCAATAGAATCACAAGCAATGCAGGTTTACATTAAAAATTTATTTCTCCTTCATACAACCTGTCAAAGGTAGTGAACAATTTCCCCTTTGTACAAGTGGCTGCAACTCTTGTCATTACCCCACAGGGTGCTGGAAAAAACAATAGCACAGCAAACAGCTGAAAAATTGCTTGAGAGGAACAGAGTCTTGCAGTTAAACCACTCTGCTCCTTTATTTACTGACAGGAACACACGTAACAGGGCACCACTTCTTTAAGTGTATCAGAAACTTGAGATCTGTGGTGACAATCATTCTCATAAATACCCTCTATTTACTGACTTTTCAAATCCACATCCACTCACTTTGTTTCCTATGCAGAGACACACCTCCCCTGACTCTGTCACTTCTTTGCCCTGTTTAAACTGGAAGATAAATTGAAAATGAGGCAGAAAACCCTTCATTATTTCCATATATTCATTAATAACACAAGATACCATGTTTGTTGGGAAATGTAAAGACTTTAATTTTAGACTAGTCTAAGCAATTGGGAAGATGTAACAGGTTCCTGGAATCAGAAGCAAAGCAGCACCCAACCTCAAACTAGGCCTAAGTAAGAAACAATTACTAATAATATAACCTTTTTATATTCACCAGCTGAACTCAAGAGGACTTAAAGGGAAATAGGATAAGAAAAGCAGGAGAGGTGACAGGGAGCTTGTTTATTTACAGGTATTTACACGAAACCCATGCCTCTCCCCAGTTTAACACAGGCTTTTATTGTAATGTATTGGTAAGAAATGAAAGTCTCATTTAAACCCCTGAAAGAGTTACAAAATTCTCCCTCTTCTTCCCAGTTTCACCTGATGGAAAGTTGAAAAATAATCCAAATGTCCTGATTTAGCTTGACCTCTGCTTCAACAATAGCTGAAGGCAGCAGATGGGTTCTCAGGCTCCTCCAGAGCCTTTCACCTGCCCAGCAGGAGAGAGCTGCAAGGCACAAATGCCACTTGTACAAGCACTGCTTAGAGTGGACAAAACCTCCTTCCTGAACAATGTGACAAGTGCTGGTACAGCTGAGAAAGCTGCTGAGAGCTCTGTGCTCTGAGATCCCACCACAGCAGCTCCATGTGTCCCCAGGCACACAGGAACAGCTGTGGCAGCTCGCCCTCACCTTGCACCAGAGAAAGCTGCAGCTCACAGGAGTTACTCAACCTTTCATAAAAACAGGCAGAAGAGTAACTAACACCTAACAGGTTGGCACAGCAAGACCCAAGCTGTGAACACACAAGCAGGACCACAGAGGCTTTTCATTTAAAATTCATCAAGGTAAAAATCGTCAGGTTGTTTGGAAGCCAAAGCAGTAGAGCAGCCTCCTTCAGCATTTTTCTTGGGTGCAGTGCAGGGAACTGCAGCAGCCCCTCCTCAGCTCCCTCAGCCACACTGCTTCAGTGTGTTCCACCTGCAGTGCCCAGAGACCAAAATCAGGCTGGGATTTCCACACCCCTCCCCCCCCCCCCGGCAACCTTAGGCCNNNNCAACTTTGAGCCTTTAAGAATTAGATGTAAGATCTGTGCATCACATCACAGAATTTTATTAATTAACTGAATGGAAAAAGCACAGCCAAAACCAACTTCTTTTAGATGCACAGATGGTAGGATGAGATGACTTGTCCTCAGAATGTAATTATGCTACTCTTTGAAGCCAAAGTGACCATGTCAGACATCTAAGGATTTGTCACTTACGTCAGAGCAGACACACTGGGTGCTAAGGTAGTGCCTAAGAGGCAGTCCCTAGGAAACGGTTAGGAAAAAACACACAGAAATGAAGTGACCTGCCTGAAGTGATGCAGCATGGGCAAGACTGACATGGCACGGGCTGTAATAAATGGAAAAGAATATAGAATATTACAGGATCAATAATCCCAAAGAGAAATCTTTTCCATTGACTTTGGATCAGGCCCTGGACACTGGCACAGGAATCATTAGAGGTGAAACAGCAAGAACAAAAGTGACCACAAAAGCAAGACATGAATATATACCCTTTTGATTCCTTCTTCCACCACATACACTTAGCTTGCAGGAGAGAAACCTAAGAAGCTGAAAAGTTACAGACACTCCACTACTTTGTGGTTTTATTTACCTTTTGCAAAAATGCTCATGACCAGTGCATGAAAGTGAGGTAAGGGGCTATTCCAGTTTCACCTGAGCTTTCATTCTCTGTATCTGCAACACAGCACTTCTTAATATCATGCAACACACTTCCCAATTAGGCTGGAGGCTGCAGATCTCTGCTCAGTATCCCTGGTGGTTTTTAATAAGGTTTTTGCTTGTTCCATCTCCAACGCTTGTCTGACACAACAGCAATTTTTCCAGATGAGAGAGAACCCAGTAATCATAAAGAATGAATTATTTACAGAGGGATCAGTACTCCAGTACATGTCAAGACTTCACTAATTGTAGTTAATTGAAAGTACCACACTGAACATATGCACAATGCTCTTCAGGTTCATAAAAGCTTCAAGTGTTTTTAAATACTATTGAAAAAAAAGAGAAAGGCTCAGAAGATTGTTAGCAGGAAACAATACCTTCCAGTTCTAGAGCACTGACTCAAATCAAGTCTAAGTTAATCAAAAACAGAACACATCAGCTGCTAACTGGCTGAGGAGGGCAGGTAATCCCTTTTTCTAATGGGCACACAATATCATAAACCTTCAACAGAGCCAAAAGCCCCAATTACAGCTATGCAGATCAGACTGAGCTTGCTGCAGTTTAGCTGACCTGTGCTCTGCCTCCATGCAGTCCCTCCACTGAAGCCATGCTGTTGATCTAGATCTCTGAAGAGCTTTTAAACAGATATTCAAGGCATTCTACAAGCCAGTTAAAAAAAACCCAAACAAACCAACCCAAAGCAAACAAACCAACCAGAGGAACCAACTTAACAAGACTCATTTAGAAAGCAGCAGCAAAGCTCAAGACCAGTTAAGTCCAGGCTCATTGTTCTATTCATAAACTTGCAGTTCCACCAAGCATGGAGAAGCACTCTAACAGATCATTGTCTTCAGGAAAGCAGGGGTGAGGTGAAGTTGCCTGCAAGGTTAACACTTCAAATCATCTCACAGAAGTGTCTTGTGATCACCAGGGACAAACCAGGATCACAACCCCTTCAACAACAGCTGTAAGAGCAGCAAACCTTTACCCTCACCAGGTTCCAGAAACGTATTGTTTAGAGAGAAGAGAGAGGGCACTCCTTAGGAAATCAAGCTGTGCAGAAGCCCACTAGGAACTGCTGGTGTGTCAGTGCCTGGAAGTGGACCAGGTACCTGCTGGCCCTTGTTTACTACTCTTGGGTTCAACTCCTTCCTCTGTCCAAAAGGATTCAAAGCCAATCCACATGCTTCTTCTTAGGTCAGCACCCAAAACACAAGGTGAGGGGATCATTTTCAGTGCCACTTTGGCTTTTCAGTAACTATTTGCAAGAAATCCGTAACACATAACTGAAAAGGCAAGCTTACTTGCCCTTAAACTCTAATTATCCAAGCAGCATAAAGACAGAAGGGGGGGCGAATAACTCACATTTGCATTGGTCCCCTGGCAAATCTCACCTTGGATTTTTTTCAGCCCAATGACTGTTTCAGACTCACATGGTCTGTAGTGTGGCAGGCAGTTCAGCCTTCCAAAAAGTTGAAGAACAGGGAAATTCAGCTTCAGATCATTCAAACATCCTAAACATTCTTACTATCTATATTTTTAATGAAGAGCAAACATGAGCACATTTCCCTGTTTGTTCTCAATGCAAGTCTTGCTCACTTTCTGAAAGCTCTTCTTTTCCCCAGAACAAAATGGGTGCCCATGCCTTATGTCAGAAGTTTCTAAAAAAAATTACCCACCTCCTCTGCAAGCTTCAAGATGCCTTAATGCCTGGCTAGAGCTGTTTGCAAGCCACAGGTAACTTCCCATGCTACTTGCCCAGCATTCCCTATTTTGTAGCACCATGTGAGTGTGCTGGTGCCTCAGCAACCACTTTCTCAATGCACCAAAATGTGTGAAATCTTCCTCTGAAGCCCAACTCCAGCCACGTTACGCTCATGGCTCTGGATTCTGCTGTGCAGGCCAAAATCCTAAGCAGGCAGCAGTGCAGTGACAAACTCGAAATGTAGATTTAAACACAGACAAGTTGATGTGGCAGTGGAACAAGCTGAAACAGTACACATTGTAATAGAATATCTGTTTCTTAGTGAGAGGATTGAGCAAATTATGCTTCAATGCTTTTCCCCTGAGTGCTGAGCTTTAAGTTCAAAAGCATTCAGAAGCAGGCTTGAGTCCTGCACTCCCATTTTGATTAATTTCTAACTTACGCTGAACAAATAATTGGTTGGTCTCAATCCCTCCATGCCAGCTAAAATCAAATTGATTTGTCTTACAAAATTCTTATTGGGCTACACAAACTGTACAAAACCTCTGCTGACAGAGACAGGATAAATATCAGCAAGGACAGGGCAAGCAGGATTTCCTACTCTGTTAGATTTAAGCCATAGAAGAACAAAAACTCTGCCTGTAACACAAAAACATGTACCCATAACAAGGTAGTTAAGCCCTGGAACAGGTTGCCCAGGTGTTCAGGAACCTCCATTCACAGAAACTTGACTGGCCCTGAGCAAACAGAGTTGATTCTGAAGTGAGCCCTGCACTAAACAAGTCTGGACCAGAAATCTCCAGAGGTCCCTTCACACTTAGTGTATGTGATCCCATAGACACTGACATATAAATGCCAAACCAACCTCATGAGATGAAGTGAGGGAGTAAATCAGGACAACCACAAACATTCATAAAGATGTTAACAGCTTTTATTTCACTGGTGCAAGGCCCGTGTGTCATCCACCACTCACCAACAGCAAAACAAAACATCATCTCCTAAAAAACAGTTTCAGAAAATTCTAAACAAAGTAACAGTGGCTATAATTAAACTTCATACAATACTGTAAATCACTTTGTATCATCCAAACGTGAACAGATCAGTTTCTATCATAAATGGCTTATTTTTTCCCCAAAAAAATATACCAGCACAACTCCAATACATGCCTCACACCTGGAAATGCATAACACCACTCCATGACATTGATAGCTGTTCGTGCTTAGAACTAGTCATCAATTCACCCTACCAATATCATAAAATACAAAATGGTATGAAAACCTACATTTACAAAGTACTGTCCCAACCCTGCAATCTATTCAATTTGGGTAGGTACCTGTATCCATTTCAACTCCCCTAAAGGCAATGTGGTATTTAGTGCTCCATCGCTAAAGGTTTGATTGCAAACTCAGGGCACAAGTGGGAAAGGTTTAAATCTTTCCATGAGCAGTAAAACACTGCCTTATTCTTCTAGGTTCAGTTTCAGTAGTATTTGCACAACCTCCTAAACCGAGACTTACCTATTTTCAATTACCTCACATTTAGGAAGAAAGAAGGAAAGGCTCTGAGTAGTCAGCAGAGAAATGGCTCGTACTGAAATGACTTGGGGCTGTAAGCTGTGCTTTAGTGCACAATGGTGATCCAAATGCCTCAGAGTTAACCACATCTTGCTTCAGTATTTACAGTATCTGCTGCCTTCCTCTGCACTGCATGAGTTTCTTCACCAGCACAGTATCTATCAGAGATCTCATTTCCATTGGATGAGCATTATGACATGACTCCAAAAACAGGATTATGACGACAAATACTAGGGCCATACTCTTCATAGTCCTTCTTGGTGTGACATACTTGGAAAAACTCTGGCTATAAAAATATAAAACAAATGCCCCCAAAAGCATAAGAACATAAGTAGAAAAAAACATCAAATATGTAACATCTTGGCATTTCTGCAAAGCTGCAGATTGCAGCTTTACGACATGGTATTATATTTTGAAATATGATAAAACGAGAAATATTAGGATATGAATACAACTAATCAAGAGAAGTTTGTCTGGTCAGAAGACTGCTTTTAAACACAGCAGTAAAAACTCCCACTTGGCAGACAGCAATTGCTCCCATTTTCCTGTATTTGCTTCTCTCTTGCATTTAAGACCATTGATTTGGAACCTATATTCCTGAAGTCCTAACTAATCTCTAGTGCTGATTTAAGGAATAAAGGCACTATATTGCAACTATCATATCAAAACTACTTCAGAATTATGTCAACTCATGATATCCTTACTCAAGTAAAGCTCCCATCTGCCCTGCACAAATTTTACTGAGATAAACCTTGGGTAAGGATTCCAGAATGTGACACAGCTTAGGCCGTCACAACAAAAAAGTTTACAACTTAGTACTCAGCTCAAATACACCCAGAATTCAACACGCAATAAAAATTAACTTTGATGAAGACTTACTGTTGACGCCAGCATGGAACCTCCAAACCAAACTGCGTAACGCTGCATGTGATGTGTTATCACTTGAACTTCCACGGGTTTGGGCTAAGGAAAACAGTTCACATTTAGTTGGTTTTCAAACTTAACATGGTCAGAACCAGACACCTTCAACCCTCCATTCACATCACTACCACACTTATTACTCAGGTATGTCCCCCCAAGGAGACCAGGTCATAAAACTCTTCATGATAACTGTGAGGAAGGACACAAAGTTAAATCTCTCTTGCTTACAGCTCACACATATCCTGGAAGGAAAGCCAGAATTGCTCACAGTAATTTTAAGATTCCTATAAAGAGATGTCATACACTGCAAGGCTACCAGTGCATTTAACAACACATAAACGTATCCTACTGACTGTACAGTGTATTTTCACTAATGAGGTGAAAACTTTGAACTTGATTTCTTTCACTAATCATGTAATTAATGCACTTGAAATGCTCACTTACCTTTATCCGACCACCACTGAGTTCCTCACTAAGCCTCAATCTTGCATCCACCACTCTCTTCAAATCCCTTTGCAGTCGTCGTCCAAAGTCCCTGAACATCGTGGATCCTCCTGAGAGGACCACATTCTGTGCAGAAATTAAAGACACATTCTGTAAATCCATCTTCAAGCAACTTTCCCAACAGCCAGCACTGCAGAGATAACTATTTGGATCATTAGGAAGCTGACAAGAAGGGCAGAACACCCCCCAATTCATAGGAGGTTCATGGCTCCCCTACTTTTCTCATTTAAATACATTTATGTAGAATGGGTTATTACAAGAGAGGATTCCATTAGAACCATGGGCTAGTACCCTACATGTGCAGAGCAGCAGAAATAAGACACTACATCAAGAAGTTTCTCTGGGGATGTTCACAGCATGCAGTTTTAGCCCCGACAATAAAAAGGCTCAAGTCTCGTCATATTATACAGCTACAAAATTATCTGGAACTCGATTTTTTTTTTTTTTAATTTCCAGAGTTCTTCAAAAAGACACCACACCTTCACAGAGAACTGTAGCACAGAAGAAGGTGTGATGCCTCTTCCTTTGCTTGTCTACTTAGTCTTGTACTACTTAGTTTTCCAAGCAGAACCAAATGCTTCTTAGCTGGACTTGTACTTAGATTCTAAACAGGCATTTTAGGACTTTCCATCCCTAATTCTGGTAACATTGCAGCATCACAGACTAACGGAGAAGCCATTTCAAAGGTGGGGGATTCCAAACAGGACCCCTAGAACATAACATCGGACAGGATCCCTGGAAGTTAACACTGCAAAAATGCAATTCGTGGTCAGAAAAAACTCCATATGACAAAACTGCACATGTGCCTCTGCACAGTGCTGCAACTGCAACTCCAAGTGCCAATTAGCACTTTCAAAAACCACCCACACATCTTTGACATACGTCCACAAGAAACTTGGATCAGGAGTTCATCATACACAGGTCTAAGGATTATCTCAGTAACATTTTTTGATATCGCAGACCAAGACTGTGCACATAATGAAGGAATCCCTGACCCACTATTTTCAGCCTGCACATGGATCTGAAGAGTCAAAGACATGCATAAGAAGTGTTTACACTTGCAGGGTGCAGAAGTGCTTGGATTTTAAGCAACAGATAACCAGGGAAATCTTGTCTGTACCTTGTAAAGTGAGAAGAAAGCTGTTTGTTTATTCATGAGAAAAAAATCCCTGCACATCATAAAAACCATTTCAGTAGGAAAAACTCATTTCTTCACAGCTTCGGATTATCTACAGTATAAAAGAATGCACAACAAGGCAGGTGTGCTTTAAAGAGAAAAGCACAAGTCCCCATAACGTTACTGAAACATTTCCAAAAGGAAAAGAGGAGGACAGAGAAGAGGAAAGGAGCCAGAAATCACAGCTGGTCCTAAAGTTAAAGCAGGAGGGAGGATTCCCCCTACTCCTCCCATACATAAGAACATCTCTTCCCCTACATCAAAGTGGTCATGCACTGCACTTGGGAAAAGGAAATTGCTAATGGGCAAAAAAAGACAACAACCAACCTGAGTGATGAAATAGCAATTAAAAAGATGCCATCAGAAAATATTACCTGGAGATAATGAAGTTGGCGAAGAATGTGAAAGCAATAATTCTATTCAAAGCAAATTAAACTTCAAGCATACTCCGCAAAGTGGACAATGGTACCACTAAAAACAGATTCCAGAATTAACCTGAGAATAATTTTTATAATACATCCAAGACCAATTCATGCAACTACAGAGTTAGCAGTATTATTGGGAGGATCCTTCCACCCAGTTACCATTCCAGGGTTAGAGGCTAAGAAGTTACATCTTTTTCAAATTATGATTATTCAAGTACTTCTACACACTGAAATAAGTTCAACAATAACACTGCCCAAGGAGAACAGAAGCACCAAGGTACAAATGTTGAAAAGATGAGTGACCTCACTATCACACATCTGGACCAGCCAGGCTAAGCAAAATTCTGGATATAAGTAACTAGGTGACACCAACTGCCTTTAGAAGATGGTTAATTATCCAGTTACAGGTCCCCTGCTCCCTGGACTTCCTGTCAGTGCCAGACCAAAGCCATGCTAACTCTTTAGTACAAGACTTCTGACATACAGCCTTCAGAAAGTTCTAAACTCAGCAAGTCAGACTTCTGCAAGGTCAGAAGCCAGGTACTCCTCACTTACAATGAAAGCAGAATCCACATCCATTCCACACCCCTCAAACACCACACCCACCACTTACAAAGGACACAATAACTGTGACAAAAGATGGTCAGATTAAACAAACCCCAAAAAACAACCAAGGGAGCACCACCCAGCTCACCTCTCAAATATATTCACTAGAATAAATCTGAGTAATTCCAATAACTACTTAACAAAAACCAGAAAAATGAAGCATGCTAAATACATCTGTGGAGAAAACTTTCCAGATATGTTTGGGTTTTCAGCCTGTCAGGGAATCCTCTGGCCTCCTGGAAAAAGACATCAAAGAAGTTAGGCTTTAAGTATCTGTTTCCAGCTGATTCCTTTAAAGAAGACTTCTTCTGATCTTACTCTGCTCAAACACACTTCAGCTGGTTTAACAGCTCCAAGCAGCCCACATGTTTCTCAGCTAACACCAATTATCATACCTGCTGATGGAAAGAACCTCCAGCTGGTTTTCACTTTTATAGCTAACTGGCTGAACATTTAAGTTGTTTCAAGAGAATGTGTTCCCTTAGCAGAGAGGGATGAAGCCCTTCCACACCTGAAAAAGTTACCACAAGTAAATAAATGAAAGTAGGCTATTTCTGGAAGGAGACCAGGGCAGTGGATGCCAATCAGAGAATCATTATGGGTGGGAAAAACCTTCGAGATCATCTCAGAGGGCTGGCAAGAAATTTCTCCATTCCCATCTGTACCTTTTGCTTCTCTTGATGCCTTAGGTTTTAGCTTTTATATTTTTCAAATGCTGTATTCCCAGTGTGTAACTCTGCAGTGTCCTGTAGCCTGTGAGCTGCTGCTCTCTCATGCTGAGACAGACAGAACAAAGCCTCTCCAGGCTGCTCTCCAAGGACACCCAGCCCGGCCTAGGCCCAAAATGTGTAACCCAGCATCTTGAGAAGGGGGGCAAGCTGAGGGGAAACTACATCATTAGCTAAAGTTTAATTGGTGAAATTGGGTTGATATGCAAATGGACCAAAGCTATAAAAGTGTGAAGAACTCGTGACTCGGGGTCCATCTTGGGTGTAGCCTTTGGCCTGCCCAGGGTGTGCCTCTGAAGGCCTTTCAAATAAATACCCATCTTTATTCCCTTACTCCTGTCTAGTCTCTGTTTCTAGGTTGACCTCTTTAGGCATCACTCTTACAAACTCTGTGGTACTGAGTTTCTCGTTGTACCATTTCTGGTATTATGCCTGTACAATGTAACTCTGCAGAGATATGAAATTACCCAACAAAGCAACACAGCTCCTGCAACATAAATCTCTGACTAAATGAAGCTCACATAAAAATTCCAAAGAGTTAAACTAGCTCCTGAAGAACTCAGCACTAGCAAACACGAGGTGCTGAACTGGTTTGTGCATCTTCACCCTGCACTGTGGTATGAGCACACTCTCAGCTGGACACATCAGACTTTGCAGCACCAGACTGAAAAGCATCCCCTGCTTTTCTGGCAAGTAAGAACAACGCATCCCATTTTCCCTTCTTTCCAACTGACAGCCTAAATTAAAGTTAACGTGACATAACCAGACCACCAGAGACATGTAATGAGATGACTGTTAATAAATATTTGACTGTTAATAAAAATTATTATGGGTAAAAGCAGGAAGGTTCCCAAGCTGAAGCCAAGCACTTCATTAGCAAGTGAATCAATTAAGCTACATGTTTCTGTTAATTTGGTTAAAACAGGGCACTATTTGCCAACATAGTATTGAAAGTATAAGGATAAATACTGTTCATACCAAACAACAAATACAGTACAAAGAAGTAAATTTATTGTGAGAAACACTGTTTTTCAAATACATTTACTTCTAATGATAAAGAAACCATTTCTTTTTCCTTAAAATCATGATTTTTAACATTCACTTCACATTTCAAGTAATAGCAAGAGATTCCAGCATGACTTATGGTTGTGCCATTCTGCAGAAATATGCCTCAGACACAAAAGGAACCAGAAAATCCCGCAGATGCACTGAGCCATTGTTAAACCAACTAGCAGGAGTAATCTTATGAATTTATTTACAGCTGTGATAGGAATAAGCAGGGCTTCTCCTCAGTTCTGCTGTGCTGCACTGACAGAGTTAATCACTTGGGGCTTCCAATACTGCAGGAATACAGCAGGAATGCCATTCCTTTCCCATGTCCTGTCGTGGTGCCAGCAGATCCCATGGCCTGGCAGTCTGTCCACCCTTCCCAAACCCCCAGAGCCTCCCCACTCTGCTCTGGGTCAGTAACAGGGAATTTCCCTGGTGCTGGAGCACGGCTCAGCAAAGCCAGTCGAACAGTGCCATCTACCCACCATGCTGTGCAGCTGGAGCTGCTCTCACACCAAGAGTTTCTATTTATCAGCAACTGAAGTCAGAAGTGATGTCAGGGAGTTTTTACCACCCTGGTAAACTCCTGCACCTGGGACCTCTCCAGTCTTTGGGGATGGCCTCTTGTGAGCTGGGCAGTTTAACCTGGTGAGTGAACACTGACATGACAAGTGCAGTCCAATCTTAATTTACTAACGGGCTCAACTTCACTATTTCACTAAGTTTTCATTTTGAGAGAGTCCACAACAGCTGCACACCCAGCTAAGAAGTCACCGTCTCTAAGGAAAAGAGCCAATATTGTCAAAATCCTCTCTCCATGCACCTGCATTTCCATGGAAAACCTGGGTAATCCATCAACAGTATACCACACTCGCCAATATCCTACAGTTCCCACCTCATGCAGTGTTTTCAACTTGAGAAGCTGGCTTGAAAGTTTAAGGTCAAGGATGTTGTCATTTGATTCAGCATGATCTGAATACTTAACCAGGCTTGGTATTGAATGGCTGCAGGTTATGGGATCTTATGGAAGCACAGAGAAGTTGACTTCAGTTGTGGGATGGATTTTTGGGGGTGCATCCCCCTCCACCCCAGGTCCTATTGGGATCTGAGAAAGCTCATTAGGCCTCAGCCCTGACAAACTGCACTTGGACTAAGCCCTTCTTGAGCTTAAGAGAAACACTGTCTGTTCCCAGGTGTTTAGTGAGAACCTGTTTTTTAACAAACAGCCTTGGAAACTTATTTTCCTTGCCTGAATAACAACTCAAGTGAAGTAATATTTCTGTTATTGAACTTTCAAAGAAACTTACCAACTCAAATTGTGGTCAGGATGGAAAACTACTATGATTAAAGCCCACTCTCTATTGATCCTGTAAACAGCAGTCCAAACTGAGATCCTTTTGAGCTCCCAATTCCCAGAAGGTAAGGGGCTCATGTGTATGTCTCAAACACCAATAACCAGATGGCTGTGGAGCCAGCCAAGGGCTGTTGGTAATAACAGACAAGAATTGCTGGTAATAACCAGGGACTATTGGTATTAACACACAGTGAGGAAGAAAAAGATTTGGCTGGAGAAGAGGGGCCAGGCTGATACAGGGCATTTGTCCATGAGAAAGAACCACAACGCAGTACAAGGAATGAGTGGGAGGAAGTGGGCATGGACTATAGGGTGGGATTACTACCACCAAAGGCCCCCAAAGCCCTCTGACCCATTTCCAGAAAGGCCTGAAGGAACAGACTGCATATGGTAACTAATATACATGGAAAGCAAGAAACCTGTATTTGGGGCAGAGAAACCTGTCCATAAAAATGTACCCCCACCCCAAGCCTGGGGGGTGCCCCCAAGACCCTGGGCATGTCATTGCCCAGACTGATGCAGCTGGATGGATGCTGAAACCAGGACTGGTGCTCCCTTTTTCTTCTTCTCTTTCTTTCTTTAATTCATCACTCCCTCTTTAATTCCTCTTTTTCCTTTCACTCTACCCCTTTACCCAAAGCCTACTGCTGTGTGCTTATGTAGTAGGTCAGAAACTAACAGACCAATTTCCATGCCAAGTGTGTAATTTACTAATAAAATTTTCAGATCCTCTCACTTTTGTCATTCCTTTTGACCAGTGAGCATTTATGAATCTTGGATGCTTTCCTCCCCTTAAGGGTGGGTTGTCACAGATCTGGCTAAGGAAGTCTTATCAAGGTTCTGCTGGTCCAAACATGATGTAAGATAACTGGCCTTGTGAGAGAGATGTTGATCAGATTAGGAAACAGGGATACTGACAATAAAACTCAGAAATACCATAGGACATCAAAAGAAGGGCTGTGGAACAATGATTCAAAGGCTACATATCACATAAAAATCTGCAAAGGTACTCTTAGGTATTTTCTGCAGGAACACTGAGGAAGAATCCAAATACATTTGATGGAAACTCAGCTCCAAAGCACAGGGCCTTGGCTAGCCACCACTCAGCACCATGGGCAAGTGAAACTGATAAACCTCAGAGAGAACGCATGAGTGGGATGTTTCTGCATCCATACAGTGTTTTAAACAATGAGAACAAGAGATGTTTGTCTCTTTCAAGTGACCTTGCTTAAAGAAGATAGCAACTATTACCATTAATAACTACTGACATCTCTCAGTACATTCAACAGGTAATTGTGAAACATTATTTTAATTAACCAAGTACAATGAAGAACAGAAAAAGGAAAAACAAAGTCTCCATCAGTGGCAAGCCAAGGGAAAGTTGTCTGCTGATTATGATGATGCAAAAGTAACCACCTCAAATTTTAAACACCACTTTCTAAGTCAGTACCAAGCCCTACCCTACCAAGCAAAGGATCTGTTGCTGTGAGGAAGCTTTGGTCTTTCAGGTAAAAAGCAGAGACCCTAAGCACCACCACACACTCAGGGGCTCCTAAACCCTTCTGCTTCCTAAGCTTGAAGCCACTGAAGACATCTACTGCAGAACTCACATATGAGTCTGTTAAGTAGTTTAACTGCCCCTTTTATCCTGCCCCACAGATCTCCTCTGGAGTGCTACATCTTGTTCTAGATTACAGAGGGGGTTTACCAGGCAAGGAGAAGAGACTGCAAAATTTTAATAGTTACACATCACTCTGAGACATGACTTAATTGGAAGTTAATGCTCATTCTAACAGGTGAGGAGCACTACCACCTTTTACATGAGCAGGCAAATCTCTGTGTGCTATTGCTTTATGCTGTTACTTCCAAAATGGTACTGCTCCTCCTCAAGCAGAAAATTGGGAACCATGGGATGTGCTGCCAGTACAGAGCTTGCCATGGACTATGCATGTCAGTACCTTACTTTTCACTCCTTAAAAAATCAGGGACTGCGAGTACTCTGGACTACACCCTAGGCAGGTTTAAGCTGGCCTAACTGTTGTCTCCTGAAATATTTTCAGTTTTCATGTACTTTATAAGTGATTCAATACTGACTAAAATGGGAGACAATGGGCAGGTACAAGACAAGACTATGAAAAAAAGATATTTGAAACCACTACTTAATAAAGCAAGGGAAGGAGGGGAGTGAGAGGGATAAGACCACAGTATAACCCTTAAAATGGGCAAAACATGAAGTCCTTAATGCACAAGAATTCACATTACAAATGTTAAGATACAAATAACATCCCTGTGCCTCAGTTCCTCACGGGACAATACTCACCTATGTATCAAGCCTTTACAGATACTTTTCTTTCAAAACTAAAAACCAGCAAATATCTAGTGGCATCCAGAAGTGGCACTTTGTTTACTTTCTATAAAAAGTTCACATTTCTCATCGTGGAGGACGTGGTATCCATGTATATGCTTCTGATCATGATGCTGGTATTTAGTCTTTAAATAAATCACATGAATCTTACAAGAGAAAGGCCATACCTTATATAAAGGACGCCGGACATCAATGGGACAGTTCTGTATAACTTCATCAACTACATCCGAAATGGACTCCATGAAATCAGGGTTAGCAAACTACAATGAAACAGAACAGGCATTAGGTTTTTCATCCAAAGAAGAGAGAAATAAAAAGGCAGAAATAAGGCTGTGGAGAGATTTTATAATAGGGGACAAGTGAGAGTTTCCAATCTTGCTCACCACTTATTCTACATCAAAACAAACACTTCTCTACAAGGGAAATGAGAATTTTTTTCTGCTGAGAAACTCAGATTCTCTTCCTTGGTCAGAAATTCACTGTTTACAATTTACGGATTATGGGCCTTTTATTACCTGCGACATGAGTTTAAGTTCTCCTGCAATATTAAACATTGTTACTGTGGTCCTGCGTTTCCTTTCAAGTGAGATAAAAAAGACCAGTGTGCAAATCAGAATGTTTCCCTGTAAAAAAATTTTAATGCTACTAAAATACTTCAGTTAAACTCCAACCAAAAAGTCGGATTTTTTTTCCCAAGCCCAGGAGGTATCTAATGTTCAAAAAAGCATAAATAGTCTAAGGTTTTGTGTGAAAGCCCCCACCAATGCAAACATCAATACAGTGCTAATGTAAATTTCTGCATTTATAAATACTAGAGAGTCAAGAGTTGCTGACGCTAGAAAACAGTTTAGTGGCAATTTTCCACTTAAAACTTAACATAAGCTTTAAAGAAAAGAACTGATAATAGCCCAGGTTTTTTTCCTTTCAGAGGTTAAACTGTTAAAAATTAAATTAATTACCAATACATAATAATATACTATTCTAGATATATTATAAGCTTTTCCAAAGGGGTAGAAGTATGTGGGATTTACATTCAGAGCAAGATGAGGTCTCTACCTGGATGAACAAATCACAACAGTCAAACATAACAAGTATACACTAAACTGAGAGAAAATTAACAAAGGAAGTTGGAGCTCAGGAGTCCTAAGAACGATGGGGACACTCCCCAAGAATTGAAGCTAACTTCCACAGCAAGAATTAATCATGCAAGAAGCAAAAACATGAAGCCACATAAATCAAAAGAGATGCAAGAAGCCATGCTGCTGCACACAGAGTTTTCATCTGAATGAACTACAGCCTGAAAACGCCTGAGCTCCCCATAAAGATATTGATAAAACAGCAGGGAAAAAGGAATAAGTAGAAATGAGAGGCAGGGTATAACATCATCCCAGAACAGGGACAAGGGAACTGAACATAAAATTAAAGTCTGTTACCCAATATGATATGGTTGGAGAACGGCAAATAAAATATCTAATTTAAAAAGTGGAGAAATAATCTGGATAACCCCAAGACCTAACTTCAGGAGTATTAAAGACTTCAGAACAAATTCTGCAAACTGAAAATAGGAAAACGTTACAAAACAGTTTTACCAAAGGTAGCTTTTACTTAGCTAAGCTGATATCCTTTCAAGTGAAGAGTTAATGAAACACAACAAGAAATTCTCTTTGGATGCTGTACATATCATCTACTATGTTTTTCTTGTCTAGGAAGCCAGTTCAGGTTCAGGGTTTTTTTTAAATACAGAGTCAAGAAACTATCAAGAAATGAAAAAAATGGAAATTTGTCCTTCATCCTGTTCCCAACAGTCTTTTAAGAGACTATGGAAAGACGAGCTCTTAAAATGATATCTGACATGGGATTCAATGCTTCTCTGTTAAATCATGAGAGTAAACAGCAGGAAGAAAAACTGTTTAGCCCAGAGATTTAATACTGGCAGAAGATCAGACGGCTACAAATTGACCACAGAAGAATAAAGCTGGAATTTTAATATTCTTCCAAGGAGGAGGGTAGAAAAAGGGAAACTTCACCACTGTTAATGTGGATTTTAATAAAAGTTTTTAACAGTATTACAGACTATGGGTGCCTGCATAAATTGAACCAAGTGTGCAGGAAAGGAGAGGACTTGTATTAAAACTTGACTCTCTTCCTCTCCACAATATCCTGAAACTCAGTCAAACTGAACTACCAAAAATCAGACAGATGAGGTACAGTAATCTTTCCCAGAATTGTACATCCTACTTATGACCACACCAACAGAGATTTCAACGGACTTCCTTCAAGGATAAATTTATCATCCATGCCTTATAAACTGACTCAGTATCAAAAGTCTGCATCCAACATTTAGAATATCATCAATGCAATGCTGAGTAGTGCCCAAAAGGATTGGCAGAAAAGTATAAAGGAAGACTTGTTTAAATTGATGCTGAAAGAAAGAATACTATATAAAAACTGTGACTTAAAACAACTTCTTCAGATTGCTTTTAAAGTTCAGATTGCTTTAAACCAAACAGAACAAGATGTTTTAAACGTTAGACTGGACATCACACAAACACTTCTCTGCTGTGCTGAAGTCACCTGTGAGTGCACCTGGCTTGTGTTCGGGAGACTCACTGGCCCCTCGCTGCCACGGGATGGCGCCCAGGCACCGGGAATGGCACAACTCAGCACAGCTATTCCCTGTTCTTACCTCGGGATGAAAGAAGATTTCGGGTCCGAGGAACCTCTCGTACCCCACATCTATAACAAACTTGGTTTTGTTGATGGCGTTGATGCCCGTGTATTGTTTGATCCACTTGCGGGAGTCTCCGTCGTACTTGGCAAACTCCTTCACTATGTCGGGGCAAATGTAACAGTACTTCTCCTGTTAAGAGACACCAGGCATTAAAAACAGCCAAAAAAATTAGTACATTGGTGAATTAAAGTGCAACACAACCAGAAAAGAAAAATGTGATCATTTTTACAGATGGAGCTACTCAAGGGACTTTCTCACCCACATGACTACTGAAGGCTCAACCCCACAAGACAAGGCACCAGGCCCATTGGCTTCCAAAGGGCTGCACACAGCTACATTTGCCTCTCTCAAAATGAAAATATCGCCAACAGCAGGTCTGTGGCCATAAAGAAGTTCAAGGGCAAGCTTTCACTGCAAGATCAGACCCACACAATCATCCTACTTTTTCTTTTTTCAATTCTATTACAAAGCAAATTTTAAACAACTCCAAAGTTTAAATGCTGATTTAGTCTGCAGAACATACTCACTCCAAACAGTCTAGCATGAATATTTTCTTCCTTTTTCTCCTTCCCCCACACTTGATTGGATAAACCGCCAGAAGCTGGCGTAATTATAATACATTGCCTACATTTGCATTTTTAAGAGAGCCACTGGCAACTTGCTAGAGCCAAAAAACTAGCTCATGGAGATTTATTATGTATTTATTAAGAGATAAAGGAGGGTGTACCTTTATGGCTTTTGCTGTCTCCAGAGATTGTTCAGGAGGAATTCCTACCTCCCTTTCCCTTAGAAGCTGTTGAATAAAGTAAGTAATATCTCTACCTGCAATAGGAATATGTTTGATGCAACTTCCAATTACATAGCCTTCTGCCTATGTAGGAGGAGAGGAAAAAACATATTTAAGGGGAAAACTTACTGTGTATCAATAACTAACATTCATTTTTATAATACTCTGATTTTCTATTAGAAGTAAAATCTTGAAACTGTAAAATCACTCTAAAAATGTGCACCCCACTGCAAAGTGGGTATCATCTTTATTTAAAGACCTTGATTACCACATAGAAACAGATATGGACTATCTAACAGAAACACAAGTGATAAACAGACTTGTACACATTAGTCAGATCAGATGGTTCCTTTAAGGCACCATCAGAAAAGCAAACGTAATAAACAGACTACCTGTGTTCTCTTTGAGAGTGAAAAATGAATAGAAAGAAGTATAAAATTTATTAAATCTCTCAGACAAGAAAAAAAATAAATGAAGTAGTATCTAACAATAAGCAGAACAAAAATTTAAAAACTACTTGCTGAATTTTTTTTTTAGGATGCATTTACTGAAAACATTGGTATTGCTGAGCCACATTATTTTTTCCCTTCCTTTTTTTACACTTTTCAGAGTTTCACACAGTAAATGCTGTTTGTTCACAGCACTGCCCATGCGATAAAAATACTGAGAAGACCAGGATAACACCAAAATGCAAGATGAAGTTAAAGGGAATCAAATTTTCATTTCTAAAATACCTGATCATTCAAGGACACTGTATGGTTCAAAAACACACAAGGTGACATCAACAGATGTCAGTATGCACAGACAGCTCTGTATTTTTAACATCCTCACATAATTAAACTGCTGAGATCAACCATGTACCCAAACAGGTATTTACACAAGTTTATAGTTGTTCCCACACAAGCAGAGTGGGAACAACAATATACAATAAATCATATAAAAAGAACACATTACCAGATATATTAAACAATCAAAATGCAGGATGTAAAAAAAAGTTAGGACACTTCTTGTCAGACACTGGTGGCATGCAGGAGACATAAACCCATGATAATTATTGATATTTAAGAGAATTGAGGCATCGCAGTAACGGAAGGCAAGGTTTTACACAGAAACAGCCTTTGAAAAGCTGGATTGATGGTCCCTTACTGTGACCTTCCTGTAGTCTGCAAGCTGAATTATTACATAATGAAGTTCACATAATGAAACACATACTTTTTCAGGAAAAAAAGTCCCAAACAACACAAAAAATTTAAAAATAAGGTTTCATTTGACACTTCTTATTTCAATCTGTTGTAAACATACCCTGTCCTTGTCCAAACCACTGCTGATTTCAAAGTGCATCCTGCTACTCACCACGGGGATTACGTGGGTCACTCCATCACCACTGTCGATGACAATTCCAGTCAGAGTCCGCTCCCCGACCTGCCGTGACGTCCAGGAGGCAGCTAAGGCCAACACTGCCTACAGCACAGACAGTTTATATTTAGAAGCAGGCAGAGTGTGCTAATTTACACTCTCAAAAAATACCCTTTCAAACATTTTAGACACATGCCTACAAAAGGCCAAAACACTGCAGTTATATTGTACTTTATTGTACACATTCGCTTTGTTCACCTGCACAGCAATGTAAAGTCCTGGGATGTTAAATGATTCAAACATGATTTCTGCAAGATACTCTCTGTTTTCTGGTGTGTTCAGTGGAGGCTCTGTCTGTAAAAACAAAGAGTTTTGAAAAAGCACCTCAATAGGATTCTGCCTTGATTAGCTTGGTGTGGTAATCAAACTTTTAAAATCCTCAGAATTTAAACAGTGCTTGAAGCTTTTCAAATGCAATAGCTGACCTGCAGTAGCCTGCATCACAAAATTAACTGAATATAGTTATAATGCAGCTTTAAAGATTAATTTTCTCCTCTCAACCCAAACCCTCTCACTGCTGAAATAAGACATACAGAGAAGAATCCTCCAGCAGAGCACTTGTGCTTGGAATGGTATTTGGTTTTCCTCTTACAAAACATCCTTACCAGATCACATTAACTCACCATTAAAAAATAGTGATCCTCAGGCTCAGCTCGAAGGTACTTAAAAATGACCTGCTCCATGAACCTCTCCATGAGGTCCCAGTCTTCAACAATCCCATGTCGGATAGGCCACTGCAACAGGAGAACTTGTCACCATCTATCATGCAAGGACAAATAAACCCAGCAAGAGGAACAGTCTAACAGCTCATCTCACAGGTGTCTTACCAAACCCTCCATCCCAACTTCCATTTAGAGACACAATTCAAAGTTACCTCCTGCTCCCAGGTACTTCCAAGCCAAATTCTACCTTGCAGGACAAGCAGCCAGAACCCAGACTCTATTCCTATTAGTCTGTTGCAGAACTACGTTTTAAGCTCCTTTCTGTATAAATTTTATCATTTATGAAGTTGAGAATCATACTTGGCTTCAATATGCCTTTCCGTATTATAAAAAGAACTAAAAACCATATAGGCTATATATTTTTCAACGAAAATTTCTGGCAGGGATGATGTTTACATTTAGTTCAATGTTAAGAACATAGCTGACACTTAAGTAACACAGAAGGATGTATAAAATATGATTTTTTCCACATAGTTCATAAGCCAGTAACGCTTTGTAAGTACAAGAAGTCCTTTACTAGGGTATGGAAAATATGATTCACAGAAGAGCTGCACTGAAGACAGCCCTTCACAAAACAATTGTGACATTCCCTGAAGCAAAAGTATCCAACACATTTCCCAGTTCATATGCCATGTTAAAAGGGTACACTTTTAGCAAGAATTTAAATATTCAGTGTATATGACTATTTTAATGGCTCAGAATTCTGAAAACTGAACAGCTGCACTGTATCAATGAATATTTACACAAACACCAACCACACAAGACAGCACTAGTAAAACAGATATCTAAAAAAGGGTAAAGACATGAACCAAATCATGCAGTTTTTAAAAAGCAATAAAAATACTTCACAAAAAAACCAAACACGTTTTGAATAGCTATCCAAAAGTCCCAGAACATTTTATCACAAAAATGTGAGACTTGGGAAAAGCTGTCTAAGTCTCCTGAATGCTCACCTTTGTAGCATAGGTAGGTTTATCTATGGCTTCATCTCCTATGAAAAAGTCCAGATCATCAACACCTTTCATTACCCTCCTCTGAGCCTGGTCCCCCACTTTGGCTGACTCTCGGATGCCAATACCTTGAAATAAACCCAAAAAACAAATTAAAAAAACCCAAAAAACCAAAAAAACCCAGCTAAACACCAAATGATGAATATTTATTTACTTAAGGATTCTTTTCCAGAAATAAAAATGGGGATACAAAAAGTAGAAATCATGTAAGTGATCTACCGACAAGCCAATACAGCCGAGTTCATTCTTACTGCATCCTGCAGGATTCTTGTCACCCACCCCTCATTAATGTAAATAATAATTCACAGAAAATATTGAAAATGCATTCTGTTACAGACTACAGCAGTCACTAAACCTGTAAAAATGCAGCATTCCAGCAAGCAGCACAATTTTCTGAGTTTTAACTCTAGAATAAAGAGGAAGAGCACAGGAGAAGAAAATAAACTGTGTATTCAAAAATAAGTATTGGAGTCATTATCCTGGTTGGTGAGAAAGAGGAAAGAGGGAGGGGAGAAATCAATTTGCAGTGCTACAGAGAAATCTTTGGAGACACTTATGCTTCCCATTAGCAGCCTGCAACTATCACTAAAATTATTAGATGATGGCTGCTGTAGGCAAGAAGATGAGACAGCAAAAATCAAATCTGGGGCAAGCTAAAAATAAAAATGGAATGAAGTACTGCTAAAACATAACCTTATTTATATAGTTTTCTTTTAATAGGTCATAATCAGGACCTAAATAACATACAGCAGAAAATGCAGAGTAGGCAGGCATCATCCACAAACACACCAAATACTACAAGCACCAAAAAATGACTCACAAGCAAACAATTCTTTTGGAAAGACATCTACACCGCAACAGGTTTATAGTTGTATAAAACAGGATTTATAGCAAATTCACAGGAAATCCCTGCTATCCCACTTCTTTAACATAAGACATTTAAATCTTACCAGTGGTTTAGGTTTGAAATTTTACGATACTTAAAATAGTGAGACTAAGCAGTACTGCAGCTACAGCTGGTGAAGAACATGTGTCCTCTTCACTTCTTTGGCCACCAATTACCTTTATAATTTCCTTATCTTTATACTTTCTGCCATGAGTAGCTACAAGGTAGTCTAGATACATTAATAAGTAGTTAATTGGCAAAGTTTACAAAAAGTAAAAAGCGGTGTTTAACATAAATGGAGGTAACAGATGCCATTATAGATGTAAATACATAGTCAGTGCTACTATTTCTAAATATATATAGCATTTCAGAGAAACTATTAAGATGTCAATTAAAATCAAGAACACCGGAAAAGTGTAACATTTTAAACAAGTTTAACACACAAAAAAAATTAAAGAGTAAATTTGTTCAACAAAAGCATGTTAAATGTGCAAGAACATTTTAATTGGTAAACGCACACCCAAAAGGAACATCTTCTAATAGGAACTTTTTTGAATATTAAACTGTCTACAGTCCCAGACAATGTAAATAAGGCAGACACCACCTGCACTTTACTACTTAATTTGATTGGAAGCCTTCCCCAGATTATCCAGGCTGTAACCATGGTGTCAGGTAGACAGGAGGTAAATTGCATTCTGTCTACTCAAGAGTCCTGGCAGAAAAATAATGGAGATAAAAAGGAAATTGGACTGGAGTTCTCTTCATCTTTGTCATAGCAACCAAGAGCTGGTTTAATGAGCAACAGTCGTAGCTAACTGCAAACAAGGAGCTCTGTTTAGCTACACTCCAGCCAAAGATGCTAACACGATGAATATCACTTCCCAGATGGACAAGGGACTGCGACGGCCGAGTTGGGAGTTGGAAGCACGTCATTTAATCCTGGAAGTGCTCAGTGACAGCAGTGGATATTACAATTTGGAGGGACAAAAAAAAATCAACTCACATGATGGGATAATGAACTGAGGTTCTGTATTTCCTGCATAGCCAAGCTTTGTATACCTAGGGGAAAAAAAAAGATCATCAAGTCATTAGATGCACTTAGATGCAAAAACATGAAGAAAAAGATACTTTCAATTCACTCCACTTCTTAAAGTGAAGGTGAAACATGCATCACATGCCATGTCCACATTTTCTGGGTTATGCTTTCAAGTATCATCCTGCTGAGAAGAAAACTCAGAAGAGGTAAATATTTTAGGTGTTAATTTATTTTTCAGACAACTTCAGCTTACAAATCTTGCTAGCGTTATTCTGAACTATCAAATCTGAAAACTCAACTCTTACTTATTCCATCTTGTTGACCAGCTATGACAAAGGACAGGCAGGTCACATTCCACCCTTTGGTAAAAATAGGGCCGTGCAGATTTTACCCTTCATTTAGCATGACCAAAGAGGGCCTTAAGACTTTACATATTTGTTTAATATCTTCAAACACACTAAAAAAAAAAATACCGTGTCACAAGTACAAACCACAGCTGAGAACCCTTGTTACAATCCTGACAGAATTCCCTTTCAGGCCTTGAACAAACCACTCTCACAGTTATAGTATCTGTGTGTGATAAAAGACAAATACAACACCAAAGCAAGCCTGCACCGATGAAATGCATTAGAAATAGGCAGCAGATGGTACAAAGCATTGATCATTTTTTTCAATATATATATAATATCTATTTTAACAAGTAAAGGATCAAGAGGAAAAAAGAAGGGGGAAGGAAAAAAGTAAAGAAATTTTCACATAAAACCTAAAAATTTCTACATGGTGTTAGTGGCTGCAAGCTACTCCAGGTCTTTAGCAACTAGAAACAATTAACATCCCAGGCTATGAAAAACAGCTCTCTTTTCATAGGGGAAATAAAGAAAAAACCCCACAACAACAAAAAACCCCACATCAGAAATAGTGTTAAAAAAAAAAAAAAAGGAAAAAACCCAACTAAATTAATTGAATGCTTTCAGGGACTGATGTCACTCTTGAATATTGCCATTAAATTAAAAGAGAAGTACGGCAACAGCATGATTTGAGGCAATCAGCATTGTTCACATCATTTTTACACAAAAAACCTAAAGCCATGACATTCTTAAATGAGACCAATCCCAGTCTAGGTACTAAAGTGAATTTAAAGTCTTTGTCTGCATCCTGCTCTCAATATTTGCAAACTATATTATGCCATGGCCAAAGCAGAGGGTTTGCATCTTCATTAGCAGCTCGAAAAGTAGGTTCCTCTTTACAGAGTATTTGGTATAAAAATGCTCATTAAGAATCAGTTTCTTAGATAAAGGAATTAAATCTAAATTAAATTATCAATGACCTTGGAACTTAAATATTTATATTTTCAACATCTCTTCAAAGCTATAGCTTCAATAGACTTCAAACAATAGTTAAAAAGCCATTCCCCCCAAGGCTAAAAAGACAAGGACTGTGTTTTGGAGGCAGGGGTTTGTTGGGTTTTTAATCATCATTATAGACATATGCTTTCAGTCTAATCCAAAGTGTTTGTGCACACTTGCTGTGGCTCTCAGAAAAACATAATCAGGATGTTAAATTAGACTGACTGTAAAGAAGGCCATTACTAGTAAAAATTCTTTTTATGATTATCATTGCATAGATTCTTCACATTTTAGAATGAGGCCTACCTAGGGAACATTGTTAAGACATAACAAGCAACAACAGGAGTTCCACTGGGATTTAAGATCAGTACAGGACTCTTCCTCTTATTTCTCTCTCTGAAACGAATCTTGACTAAATGAACATAATGAAAACCAATGAACACATTTTTTGGTTCAAGTTCCAAGACTTAGAAATAACAATTGGGCAGAAATCTCATAAAAAGAGCCCTTCAAGCCTCAGTGACAAAAACCAAAGACAATACATACATACACATGCATGTAAATACATATATACACTTTTTATATTCTTTTTATATATCTGTGCGCATGCATAAATTAAAAGGTTCCTGTAGTCTAACCAGAACTCATTTCTTAAACTAAAGTCTGGCCAAGAGGTGAGTTCAGGTTGCCATCTTTCCCCCCTCAACACATATTAAAAAAAGAAAACACTCTGTAAAAGTCAGTTTGGGCTACCAGTCTGAAAGAGCTTTACCTTCCCTCTCAAGAACGGATCAGATGCCCCCACCAGAGTAACTTGTAAAGTTACCAAACCCCTACAGCTCAGTATTTTACAGATCCATTTTTAACCTGGGTTAATTCACCCAGCGAAAAAACTACAGGATAAGTTTATTTCTCAGAATACTGAAAAAAATTCTCTTCAAAGAACTCATCTCACAGAAGTTAACATATGGAAAGATTTCTTCTGCATGCCATTAATCCATGAAATACTAAAACTATGACAATAACTAAATTCTCAGTTCAATGCTGAAGCAGTGAAACAAAACCTGTTAAAAAAAACCAAACCTGTTTAGGATCAAACAAGAGACAGATTGGAACAAGCAGCCACATATCAAGTGCTTTGACAAAACCAAATGTAAGGGAAATTCAAACTTCTCCCGAGACCACTTAGGAAGAGAAGGAAGACAGACTATGCAGTTGTGCTGCTCTTTGCTATCCAGGAGCCTCAGGACATGGCAGACTTGGTCCCAGATTTCTGTTTTGCCCAGCAGGACCCAAACTCATTCCACCTCTCAAGGGTACATTAAAGTGTTTGGGTGACCCACTTCCAGGACCTCCTACAGAAAATACTCCCTTTCCTACATGATATTTAAATACTCACTGACCGGAAAGACTCTGGACTTACACAGTTACAGAGGCTACCTGGTCTCCAGTCTCTTCTCCAATGAATATTTAAGCATCTAAAACACAGGGTTTTTTCTCCTGGGTTACAGCCTAGCAGACTAATGGTAATGCAATATCTTGTGATCTGTAAATTACAGAGACAGCTGTAGCAGAATGTGTAGATAATCAGTATTCCAACTTAATTTCATTAAAAGCAGCAATTTGTTGCCAGTGAGATAGGAACCTGCTGAAAACTGGCCAAAATATAGGATACTGCACTAAAAATTAGCAGAAAACTGATCCAATAGACTAAGGCTATTTCATGCAAGGAGATTTGGAGGACTACTCATTTTTTTTACATCTCTGGAAATTACATATTGTAGAAACAAGCAATTTCTAAAAATAGTGTGGTCTCTTCCATACTGTTTTGCCCGGGTGATGAGTTCATACACAAGCCAGTTTCACAAACTTTTGCATGAGGATTGGTCATCCTAACCCTGTTCTCTTCTGAGGTCCCACCAAGACGGAAAGATGGAAAACTTACATCAAGAAATGATGCCAAAGATATACAAATGGACTGCACTTGGAAGCAGATGCTGCACCCTTAACCACTTTAGAGAGAAGAGATATGTTTTGGAAAATTCTTCCCAAAGCATGAGAACCAATCACAAACTCAGGCAGTTGCTTTATCCATCTGAAAACACAAGACATCCGATTTTTCTCTGTACAAGTATGCAAAAGACCAAAGCCCAAACGCGACTATTTTAGTATTTCATCACTCTCTACTGCTTTTTTGGTCCACATCTTTAAAACAATGTGTTACATCCATACACAAAAACCTCTGAAAAGATAGATATGATGTGACTAAAAATAGCAGAATGCTTTCAGAAAGTCCTGTAAACAAACAAATAGCCTCTGTAAATAGAACACTTTCTCTGACAGCTAAGAGGCTAAATAACCAGGCTGCTGCTGCCAGAACACCTGTGATGCCAGGCAGCCATAGCAGACTCTATTACCATTATTACAAATATGTCTGAGGAACTTGCAACACAAGTTCTTCATGAAGGTTTGGAAAAACACTTTTGAAATCAAGAGATGGGAATGAAGAAGGGATGAAGGAGAAAATATCAAATAGAAAAAAAAAACTCTATGATGTCTGCACAATTTACCCAAGAGCACCAGCAGCCACTATAAGAATAAAGAGTACATTAGAGCCACCGGGTTTCTTGAGAAGTCTAGCACTTTACAGGACTGAAGCCTGTGATTATAAACAACAGTTAATTAACTCAAGCTCCTTAGACCCAGAACAGCAATTACAATAATGCCTGTTCACATGTCCCACATGTGAAGAGCAGAGGTAATACTTGGCTAAAGCAACTCATTAGGCATCAGAAATACAGTAAGAGAGGGGAAACAGAGCATGTTCTAAGGCTCCAGCTATCTTTAATAGTAACAACATCAAAAAACACCTTAGCCTTCAAGTTTCAAGACCCAGTCCAGCTCACTTCTCCCAGAAATCAAGTATTTACCTCTAAACTCATCTGTTAGACTTTGCCAAAGTACTTTTCCTTTACTAAAAAGGAATGGCTTCAATAAAATACACCCAAACCAGAAGCACTCCTCAGTGCCTGCAAATACACTGAAGAGAGGTATTTTAAGATATCTTTGTTTTGCTCACCCACCTACTACTGTTCTGATGTCCCACAGCTAAATGCCAATTAGTAAAACTAGTTATGAAGTTTAAAGCTACTTAAAACAGCAACACAAAAAGGCCCAGTAGTCCTAAGAAACTAAAAATAGCATGCCCTTCTCCACAAAGAGAGTGACAGCAATGTGTAAACTGATCACGAGGAAAACCTCATGCAGAGAAAATCAAGATGTAGTGCATCAAATTTGCACTACGTCAAGTCATTTGCAAATATTAATGGAAGAGATTATAGCAAATTATTTACTCTTTCTGCAAGATGTGTGAATAAAGAGTGAACAATTTAGGGCAAAGGAAATTCAAGTCATCTGTCCAATAGACTAAAGGAATGTTATCCTGTCCTGCTATAACAATGTTTCTCACTGAAGGTCTGTACATATTTTTTATACACCTCTTCTTACTTTTTTTGAGGAATTCCGGCATTTTACAGGACTGAGGCCTGTGGCTGCAAATAACAGTAAATTAAACCAGCCTCCTTATGCACGAAACAACAAGAAAACCATTCTTCTAACAAACTTCTCAAAATCCCTTACATGAAAAAAAGATGGATTAGTGCCTGGACAGAACACCTCATTCAGCAGCAGAGATTTAAGTGGGAAAGTGTATTTTATATACACAATGTCCCACAGTGCATGTCTGCACGTACCTTCCCCTTTCTGCTATGCTCTCTCAGGTTTTTCATCTGAAAGCCCTTTCATGAATAATTTGAATGAATTGTTGGAAGCTTGTAACCCAAAGTAGATTCATTCTAACAATAAGAAGGTTTTCAGCCCACACAGAGGAAAATTCCAGAGACTGCGTATCAATGAGTCAAGCTACTTCTTCTGGCTGCTTTTGTTCAGACTCATTTAATCCTGAATTCTGCAAGATAACTTATTTCACATTCAGTAGTCTCTTTGCTGAAAAGTCTTCCATGTTTGAGTGCCCTACAGCAAAGTCAAGCAAAAGTCCCACCAGCAGAGACATCATCTTGTCTCCTATGAATTAGGATCACTTGGAGGCATTGAAAAACAAGCGTGCATCATTTGGGACTATCCAAACCCTTCCTGAAACAAAACAATATACATGTCCCCCCCACAAACCCCAATCAGCTTTACCCCATGCAAGCACTAAACAGATTTTAGAAATTCTACTTCAACTGATATTTCTTTGAAAGGACACAATAAGCAATTTCCTATCCTTACTTATTTTGTGTAACTGTTGGCCAGCAATACCCACTGCTAGTGTAACCCTGGAATTACTCCACAAACTGAAAGCCAAGAGGGTCTTCTGCAAAAGGCAGACTCGGCATTCAATGCATTTTCTGAATTTTACAGTTTATACTGTACCCTTTTTTTAAAGGCTCCACCTCGACCTCCCATTTATCTCCAAAACTATCAAGTAGTAGTCCTGCAATATCAACAGATCTGTGGAGAACAGATACTTATAATATCTTCAGCAAATATATACAAGAAACCTGGAAAACTACTACGAAGTATCTAAAGAACAAGCAGAAATACAAGGTAGAACTTGGTCTCTATTCTACTTCCAAAGTCTCCAGCTGTGAACTCCAGAATTCCCCACTGAGGTAACAGAGCTGGTTTCTGGTAAGCTAAAGTATAAGCAGAAACAGGCAAAAACTTCTAAAACTTTAGTGACAGTCTAATATAGACATAGTTCAAAATGTGACACACTTTTTCAGGAGAAGGCAATGTGGCACCACAACACTGGAAAGTGCTTCCTGTGGTTATCTAAGGATTGGGGTTTCTTGATTTGGTTGGATTAGTTTGGGGTTTGGTTTTTTCAAGATTGTTTAGTTCAGGAGATTTAAAGATAACTTTTCAAGTATTAAAGAAATTTAAATAGTGTTGCAAATTCCCTGCAGAGGAAAGGCTAAATTAATTCAATCAGTGACACCGAGTCTGACAAGTAAAGCTAGTGCATGAATAGTTACTCATGGACTGGTGCTTCACTTCTCCTCAGAGCTGTCTGTAACTGTTGGGCCAAAGGAAAGGTATTAATTAGCAAAAGCACACCACAGATTCAGTATTACCTTCATTACAGCTCCCTCTGACACCTCCCCCATAAGGCACAGCAGGACTGGATGCTGAATGGGTCTTCTCTAGCACAGAGAGGTAGGACAGACCCGCTCCTGAAACGCCTCCCAAACACAGCCTCTGCAATTCAGAGTCACTCCTGCCCTCAAAGACTTGAGTTACAAAACTTGTGGTTTGGTTAAGTATGGGATAAATCTCACACTGATCCGAGAAAGGTGAAGGGATGACCCAATGACCAAGCGCATCACTGGATAAGGCAGCCCGCTCCCACCTCAGCTGAAAATGCTAAAATCGGGGACGGCTGGTTCCAAACGGGGAGAGGCGGCAGGAACCCGCACTGAGAGGGGCCCGGAGGCAGGGGAGCTGTGCTCGCTGGGCTCTGTGTCCAAGCACAGCACCGCACCGACAGCACAGCACCGCACCGACAGGATGCACCCTGCCCGGGCATCTCCTGAGCCTTTCCAGGCACTGCCTCCGGACCGCTCTCAGTGCGGGCTCCTGGCTCCTCTCCCTTCTGAAACCAGCCGTCCCCAATTTTAGCACTTGCATCATGCAATACTTCAAAGCCACAGGACACAAACAAAAACGGGTCCCGAGAGGCGAAAAGGACACGTAGAAACACAAACGGCGGGGACACGGCAGGGCTGCCCCGCTTCGCGCTCCAGCGGGAT